>VMDO01019069.1:20000-40558 GCA_007922755.1 Pedetes capensis | reverse complement strand
GCCAAAGGAGTTGCTGCGTGGGGTGGAATCAGAGCTTCGGCCACGTGCTCCCTCCTTGTGGAGTCCTGGACCGCATGACAGCATGGAGGGCACAGCCTGCCAGGAGGCTCAGCAGCCTCGGGGGCAGAATTTGAATGAGGCTAATCATAGAGGTGGGGCTGGGATATAGCTCAGATGGTAGAGCGCTGCGCTGCAGTCTGAGGTCCCGAGTTCGATTCCCAGCACCGCAAAAATGGGAGAAGGACATGGCAACCCACTGCCAAGGCAATCCCGAAACAATCTGCCATTGAAAACCCTATGAGGGTCGTTATGAGTCGGGCACGGCTCGACAGCACCTAACAACAACAACAATCATAGAGGTGGGCTGGGATTTAGCTCAGTTGGTAGAGCACCACTCTGCCGTCTCTGAGGTCCCAGTTCCGAGTTAGAGTCCCAGCACTGCAAAAATGGGAGAAGGACGTAGCAACCCACTCCCAAGGCAATCCCGAAACAATCAGCCATTGAAAACCCTATGAGGGTCGCTATGAGTCAGACACAACTCAATGGCACCTAACAAAAACAACAACAACAACAATCACAGAGGCAGGGCTGACTGATGCTCCCTCATGGCTGAACTCAGTCTCTGCCCCTGCACCGAGGTCTTCCTGAAGGACCCCGGCCCATCTCTATGCTGAGGTCAGATTTGATGAAGTCTCAACCTTCTTGCTGGTGTGAGTTGCCCCGGGGACTCCTGAATGGCAAAGACACTGCTCATTGGAAAGCTCCCGGGGTCTAGAGGTGACCTCCCAGGAGCCGGGACAAAGCCAGAGCTCTCTGTGGAAGGCAAATCTTCCTGCAGAGCCTCCCTCTGGGGACTGGCCTGCAGCTCCCTCAGTGGCCTTTCCTCCCTCCTGGGGAGCACCTGGAAGCAGCAGGGCCCCCAGGCAAGGGGCAGGAGGAAAGTCTAGGAGCAAAGCTGAACCTGGGCAGGAGGAAGGAGGAGAGCAGCAGCTGGGGTCAGCCCCTGCGAGGGCCTGAGCTGGCTCCCGGAGCGACTACAGGGGGCTGGATGCTTTCAGAAGGGCCCAGAACAATGCTTCTCCTTCTCAGGGCTCCAGCAGTAGAGGGCATGGGGGTCCAGGCAGCCTTCTTGGGGCTCCTCTGCCAGCTCCTGTTGCAGTTCTGCAGGGTCCCGTCCAGGCTCCTCCACACAGGCCTGGCCACCTGCTCCCTCGGGCCAAGGAGGCACCGCAGAGCCTTGTCCCTGCTTGTACTTGTGTGCTTGGGCTCCTCACCATGCCTCTGCCACACACCAGGTGGCCTGCTGCTCCCTGGAGAAGAGACCTCAACAGAGCCCCGCCCCAAAGGCCCCAACAAAGCCTGAGCTCAGCAGCACCACCCCAGCAGAGCCATTGGGTTTGCTCACAGTGGTACCAAGGCAGCAGTGCAGGAGACGCACAGGCCCTGGCTCCCAAGGTGGGTGTTTTCACTCCCTGCTGTTGTAACAACTTGAGCCAACACCGCCATTGCCAGCATCTCCGTGGGTCACCAGTGCAGAGGGCGCTGCTGTGCCTTCTGAGCGGTGTCCCAAGGCGGCAGGCAGCTGAGCTGGTTCTCCCTGGAGCCTGGCGTCCCTCACCAAGCTCATGCAGACTGCCAGCCAAGTTCAGCTCCAGCGGTTACAGGACCGGGTCCTGCTCCCGCCAGCTGTCAGCAGGCTGGTCTTTGCTCCCAGTGGCTGCCTGAGTCAGTCTCGAGCGCTCTGTGTGGCCCCTTCGGCAAGGCCAGGGGTGTCCCTGTTCAACCTACTGGGGGTTGAACACATGCCTTGCACCTGCATGCTTTGCAAGTGCTGGACCACTGAGCTTCACCCCCAGCCCTTATTTTCACTTTTCAAGACAGGGTCTTGCTAAGTTACGCAGACTGCCTCTGGTCTCGAACTTGTGACCCTCCTGCCTCTGCCTCCCGAGTTGCTGAGATTACTGGCATTTGCCACTGCCTATCGACATCATATGTTTTTTACATTTATTCTCTTCCTTGAATCTCTCTGACGTCCTTCTTCCGCGTCATCTGGCCAACTCTCCCATACATTTCTGCCTCTGTGACCCATGAAATTCCTCAGGGCCCGTGGCAGAGGCCAGGCCCACCTCCCTATTTTAAGGCCGGCTGATTACTAACTGTGATTCCATCTGCCAAGTCTTTCCCTGGCAGTAGCTGGTAGAGTTAGAGTAAGGGGGCACAGGAATCTCAGGGGCAGCTTTAGAATCCCAGCTAGATGAGTGACGGGCAATGCCACGTGGGGCCCCGAGAGGCAAGGGTCTGTATTGTCTCTCAGCTGTGAACAAGGGATCAGAGATGTGACCCACAGGGCGGGAGAGAATTCACTATGAATTGTCTGATCATTTAAAAATTAAATGCAAAGGAATGTATGATTTATAGTTTCTAAAGAAGACTTTTTCCCTCCATAGTAATAGAACTCATGGTACAAAAGTTGCTTGTTCCAAATTGAGGAAAGACCATGAACAGGAAAGCAAAGCCAGCCTTCTCATGTGTGAAAGAAATCCCAGTGCTGGCCACAGAGCCATCAGGTTCACCCTGGCCTCGCTCACTTGCAGGAGCCTCGGTGGCTCCCGTCTCCTGCAGACAGGACTCTGCCCTGGGAGGAAGTCTTGCCATTTGGGCTTGCTCAGTCCTTTCAGGGGGTTGGGATTTAGCTCAGTTGGTAGCGCACCGCTCTGCAGTCTCTGAAGTCCTGAGTTCGATTCTCAGCACCGCAAAAAATGGGAGAAGGACCTGGCAATCCACTCCCAAGGCAATCCTGAAACAGTCAGCCATTGAAAACCCTATGAGGGTCAGTATGACTTGATACCGACTCGACGGCACCTAACAACAACAACAACATGCTGGCCAGTGATTCCTCCTCAGCTGGGGCGCATGGCAGAAACGTGCACTCTACCAAGACCCCTGAGCTTCTCTCTCAAGTGGCATCTGGTCTTGTCTCTCGGCTTCTGCCCTTGCCAGAACCCAGCTCACAGGAAAACTGCCTGGGACCCGGGGCAGGAGGCCTCAACCACCCATTGTACACCTCTTGGCCAAGTGTGACAACGGCCTGGACAAACGCTGAGGAACAGTGTGCCCTTCGCCCTGGGCTTGGTTTCCTCCTTCCCAGGACATTTTCCTGCAATAGGTGGGGTTGCCACAGACCATCGGGAGGGGTGGGTAGCAGGCAGGGGAGACTGGGTCACACAGATTCATAAGTACAGAAGAGGCAGCGAGGTAGTCCTGAGGACTAAGAAGCCTGCCTGTTTTTCCCTCCCCCTCCTTCCCTTCCTTCTTCCTTCCTTCTTCCTTCCTTATTTCCTTCCTCTCTCTCTCCCTCCCTTTCCCATCTTCCTTCCTTCCTTCTTCCTTCCTTCTTTCCTTCCTCCTTCTCTTCCTCTGTTTCCCATCTTCCTTCCTTCTTTTCTACCTTCCTTCCTTCCTTCTTTCCTTCCTCCCTCTCTCCCTCCTTTCCCCATCTTCCTTCCTTCCTTCCTCCCATCCTTCCTTTCTCCCTCCCTCCCCCATTTCCTTTTCCGTCTTCCTTTCTTCCCTTCCTCTCTTCCTTCCTTCCCCACTTCCCTTCCTTCCTCCTTCTCTCCTTCCTTCCTTCTTTTCTTCCTTTCCTTTCTTTTCCTTTCCTTTCCTCCTCCTTCATTTTTTAAATGGAAAGGAACCGTTTCATTTACTTTTTCTTTCTCCATGACCTTCTCCACGAGACCTTCTTGTGGGACCTTCTCCACGAGACAAACCTTCTGATGCCGCAAGGAAGCACAGAGGGAATGGGTTGTCCCTCCAGAGCACTTGAGAACATGCGCTGGACTGGTCCCCAGGTGACCAGCCGAGCAGGTGTCAGGTGTGGGGTCAAGGGGAGAACTTCTGACCTCAAGGCCCAGGGGGAGTTGCAAAGGGCCTAGAGGAGCTGGAAGGGTCTGTAAGGTCAAGGCGGGCAGTTGCTTCCCTGGGCCAAGGACCCAGGTAGAATAGGTATAGGCCGGGGGTTTCATTGACTTTCCAATGCTCCAAGGACCAATCTCCAAGATTAATATAAAACTCTAAGTCTGGGAGAAGGACCTTTCTTGCCAGTGACAGCAAAATCTCATCAGAGGACATTTTGAAGTCTGTTTATTTCCCTAACGATCTCCAGTAAACGGAGTTATCGAAAATCGTGTAATGAACAACAGCACCCCTCTCATCCCCAAACCTTTTGGGGACTTCGTGTAGCATCTGCTGGAGACTGATGCCGGGGAAGGAAGCAAAGTCTTCTTTGATCTGTGGTTCCTTGACTGAATAAGAAAGCGCTTCCTGCCAGGCCTGAGGGTCCTCCACTGGACACGCACAGCACTCATGGTACACGGGGCCTTTCAAAATATAGGGAGACTGAGCTACGCGCTCATCACCACAGAGGACCTCTATCTTCAGCCCTTCGCTGACAGTGTCATACATCCTATATCTCACCAAAAAGGTTCCATCATTCCTGTCCAAAGGCTCAGGAACATGAACGCGGACTAACTCTTTAGGTGAAAGAGGTTTTATGACTACTTTGAATAGCGTCTGACCTTCGGGCGAGCGAGTCAGGTTCCGCCCCCGACGTGCACCACCTGGATGTAGAAGTAGCCCGTCGGGGAGGAAGCCTGTCTCTAGCTGCTCCGAGCCCTGGGTGAGGCGGAATATGCCAGATGAGGAGGAAAGGGGAGTCTGGGGGTGACTGCTGGATCCAAGAAATCTGCATTTCATCCACAGCTTTGCATACTGTGGACATAAAAAATGCAGTCCTCACGAAAACAAATGGCAGGAGAGCACGTGGAAGCAAGATGACAAAGTGTTGAGAATCGCCGAGGGTGGCCTTGGGCACAGGGAGGTTTGCTAGGCCATGCTGGTGACTGTTGCTTGTGTTTGGAAGTTTCCATAATACACTTTAAAAACTGAATTTAACTTGGCAAGTATTTGCTGAGCCCTGCATTATGCCTGAGTCTTTGTTAAGACCGGAGGATGCCAGATGAAGGGAAGAGGCCAATGCTGACCTCCAGGAGCCACACTCCACAGGGAACATCGCCGTGAGTCGCTGTCACCCCAGTGAGGGGTGCCCCGTGGCTTGCAAATACCACAGACATTTTCCAAAAGTGTTGTCCTCCAAAGGCACCCAAGATGACGTTGTGGCCTCTGGATTAGGTGGCAAGGTTTCACCTCTGCACCCCTGACCTCATGTGTGCTGTGACTAGGCAGTAAGTTGCCACCTTGTCTCCGACTTCACATATTTGCTGCTTACTGGCTGCCATGATCATGCCACTTCTTGTAAAGAGAGAAAAGTAAATGTTGAAACAAGTTTGAAGGTTGACGTTTGAGAGCCTACCTTTCTAGGTACGGTGGCCGGTGACCAAGCATACACACATGGACAAGGACAGATGAAAGGGGCATTGATTTTCATGTGCCTGACAGAACTGGCTTTAACCTACCAGGGACTTACTAAGCTCTTCCCAAAGCAAACATCACAACAGCCGCTTCCTTCCGGCTCTGTGTGTGGCGGTGAGGACTCCCTTCTGATCGGACAGTCCAGGCATTGCGAGGGCAGAGCCTTGCAGGTGACTGCTGCAGCTCTTGGGGGCCTAACTCTGCCTAACTGAATATTAGTGGGAGAAGGGAGCAGGAGGCAATGGTCACTGTATCCATTTTACAGAGAATGAGTACTTCTAATTAGATCTAATCAACAGACATTTCTCCGCTGTCCCTTGTATGTAAAGGTGGGTTGAGGGCCTCCCATGAAGAGGTGGAGTGCTCTGCGTCATGCACCCACGTGGCCAATATCATTCCTCTCCAGGCCAATGAGATCAGCTACCATCACCCACGCGGCCATTTGTTCTCCACTCACCCCCTCCTTCCTGCAGGAAACATTCCTTGAGGACCCACTAAGAGTAAGGCCGGTCTCCCTTTTTTATAGGAGCTGCTCAGGAAGAGATAGGGGCAGAGCAATGGGCTGGGGTGAGTGACTGCAGCCTTCAAGGGCAGGGAATGGGAAAGACCAAGCAGAGGAGTGATCTGGGACTGGGTCAGGTGGAGCAGCCAGGAGGAGAGCTGGAGGGTGCCCTGCTCATCACGAGAAAGACTGAGCTTCCTCTGAGTCACTCTGCACCAACTCATCAAAGGCATCGAGCAGAAGCCATTAGCAAGCTCTGTGCAGGGAAAGTGATTTGGAGACCCTGAAATCATGCCCCTCCCTCACTCTTGGCAGCTGATGTCACATGCTGTGCTACCATATGATCATCATAGTCCCCCAGGGGCCTTGGAGCCCCAGCATCCTAGCAGTGTGGTCAGGTCATGCTCCTTAACTGTTTTGAGCTTGGGCCTGTCTTGGGTGTCTGGCACACAACATTCAATACAGGTTTTGTGTTGTTGTTAGGTGCTATTGAGTAGGGTCCAACTCATAGTGACCCTACGTACAACGGAATGAAACACTATCTGACACGGTGCCATGCCTGACACTATTGTCAGTGCTTCTCTGGTATTCGTAAGGTTTTTGAAGGCTGATTGTTTCAGGAGTGGGCTGCTGAGTCCTTCTCCCAAGCCTATAGCACCTAGTATTCCCAGGCCACCTCCAGTCCAAGGACTAACCAGGCCGACCTTGCTTAGCTTCTGATGAGATCCGTCGCCGGGGTGGTATGGCTGTAGACCAATACATGTTAGCTGCTACTAAAAACATGGGTAATTTTATGTCTGAAAATATTGTATATTGCCTAAATGGTTTCATGCTGGCTCACATTAAAAATGATTCCCAAGCGAAGATGACAAAGGGGAAATATTCGTTATTTAGTTCCCTTCTTACATTAAGCTATCATAATAAAGCACATTTCTGGGTTGCATTCTCTAGAGGGCTTTTTACTAAATAAATGGTCCAAAATAACTTTTCCCTTCCAGTAAGATTTCATGATTCAGCACATTCAACTTTCACTATAAAAGGTTGGAATAAAGAGTGCAAAACAAATCTAGGAGCAGGAAGCAGGCAAGGAAAAGCAATGGATGGACGAGTGTGAGCTCTCATCTGGACACACGAGGGGGTTCTGCTTTTCGAGATCAACCTTGGCGGCAGGAAAGTCGCATTTATTCAAGTGTCCGTGCTGCACTTCGGTCTGGAAGGAGCAGATGGATAAGAATTAGCAGGGGATAGTCTCAGGTTCTCTGCAAAAGGGTACATTAGAGAGAAATGGCACAGCCGCGGGGTGGAGGACCAGGGCCTGGAGCCAGGAGCCTGAATGGTCAGCTCCTTCCATCCCGGGATGGCCAACACGGTCAGGGATGCCTGGCACGCTCCGCTGGCTGAATCCCCTTTCTTGCCAACAGCCGCAGCTCCTGATGTTAAAGGGAAAGTTTCCCCCTCTATCACTTGCTAGGTGGGGAATGGAGTGGCCAAGGTTGCCTGGCCTGCGTGGGGCAGCTGAGGCCCTCCACAGCTGAAGCTCCCCTAAACACAGAGCTGCCTTGAAAGCGGGCAGAAACTTTCTTTCCAGTGGTTTTATTGAGAACCTTGGCCTCTCCATTTCATCTGACCACCTCGGGGACCAGCGGAGAGCGTCTTGTTAAATTAAGGTAGTATCCAGGAGGCTGCCCTCGTCCACACTAGCTACAGGGCTAGGGGACCCCAAGCCATCTCCTGCTGAGGGAGTGCGCGCATTTCCACGGGACAGCTTTGAGCCACGGGGGTCCTGACATTCTCTTTCAGACACTCTGCTCAGGGGTGTCCGCAGCTGTGGGGACTGACGCACTTTCTCGGCCAAAGCGAGTTACCAACACCCCGCTGCCCCGAGGAAGGAAGGGGCTCCTGCCATAACAAAAGGGCCTTCCCGAGGAGGAGCCCCCCGCGTGGCCCTACCCCCTCAAACGTCTCCCCCAGGTGGGGAGCACTGGGCGCAGCTGCGGCCCCGGGGCAGCCCGCGGGCACCTCCTCGCACCCCGCTCGGCCCCCGCCCGCCGCCGCCACCGCCGCCGCCGCCAGCAGTGGAAGGCAGAGCGGCGCGTGCGCACTGGCGCGCTGGCGGCCGGGCCCGTGGGCTCTCCCCGGAGGCGGGAGGTGGGAACGTGGGAAGGCGCCGGGCCGCACACCTCGGGTCCCTCCGTCAGCGCCGCCGACACCTCGCGGACAGGGCGCGCTCGACGCCCGTCGCGTGGGCAGCACAGGTGAGCTCGCGGGGCCTCGCGATCCCGTCGGGGGCTCCGCGCCCCAGCCCGCGGCCCCGGGGTGGCCGCTGCGCAGGCAAAGTTGAACTTCGTGCGTCGGGTTTGGGAACTGAGCGCCGGGCCAGGCTGCGGGGTCCTGGGGCCCGGGTGCGCGCTGCCCGAGGGCTGGGGCGCCGTGGGGCGCGCGGGGGCCCGGCCTCCCAGTGAACTTTTGCAGCGCGGGGAGCGCGGTGGTGGCCAGAGATAATCGCTCTGGTGGCCTGGCGGTCCCGGGGGGGAGGGGGGCTGCCCTCGCGGCCTTCCCGGCAGGACTGCAGGAGGCGAGGCGGGGTCCTCGCGGCGTGGAGGCACGCTCCGGCCTGGGCAGACTCAGGGGGTTTCCCGGGATTTAGCTGAAGGGCCGGGATTTTTCGATCCCCGCCCCTCCCCCTGTACAAAAGTGAGACCCTTGGAGAGAGGGAGGGAGGGAAAGGTCGAAACGCCGAGGTGCCTGGACGAGAACGCAGGAAGCAATTAAAACTCCTCCTTTCGGATTAACAACCAAAAATTGATCGATGTGTCAGGAATACCATTGATTTATGAAAGGTGCTTATTTCTCTGGTATGGAGAATTTTATGTTCTCCAGGTGAAACCGAGTTCACCCAGCTCCAGTGTAGATTGATGTTTTAATAAAAATAAATAAAGGGGGAAAGCTTGGCTGGTCCTGGGGGACATCAAGTCTCAAATCGCAGAGTTAGACTAACAAATCAAATTGCACTATCTTTACGTTTCGTATCTTTTAATCTGGCGCCTAAAAACCGCAGGCAGCAGAGCACCTTCATTTGGAGAGTTTTAACATAGTGTCTGAAAGTTCGCACCCCCGGCAATCAGTGCTGCATAGGCAAAAAGGCACGGGCGCGTCGGGTCATTGTGGTAAGTGGCAGGTCTCTCGGTGCGGGCGCTGGAGAGATTGCGGGCCGCGGCGGCAGCAGAAGGCGGAGCGGGCTGCGCGGCGAGGGCGGCGGCGGACCGAAACGCGCGGCGCCCGTAGATGGCGCCCTGGCCCCACGCTAGGCTCGCGAGCGGCGGCGCGGCCGGGCGGCGTGTAGGTGGGGCTGCGGCGGGGCTCGGGGGACGCGGGCTCCACACTTGCAGCTCAGTTGGACCCGGGCAGCCCCGCTAAGCAGCGGAAAATAATATATGTGCTTATTGTTGTCATTCGTAGCTTAAGGCCTGGGCAGTCGTTCGGAGCGGGTGGAGGTCTGCGAGTGGGGGTGTCACGGGAAGCCGAGGAATTCCACGCTGCGCCGGCTGCGGCCCCGGCAGGGGGAGCTGGCACAGCCCCAGCCCCCTCTTCCCGGCGCGTGGCCCCCAGGGACCCTGGCCTGCAGATATGCGCGGGTGTGGGCGAGGGTCGGCGGGCTGGCTGCAAGGACACCAGGTTCAAAGCTGCGGTAGTTGGCCCCACAAGGCCGCCCGACTGGGGGCCGCCCCCGCGCCGGGGTACACCGCCGGGGTCCGCGCAGGGCTCGCCGCGGCGGCAGTGGGCGCGTTCCGCTTTGCAATGTAAATTTCAGCGGGACAAATTGCTTATTAATAGTCTAGAAGAGAAGCCGGTTTCTTTCTTTCTTCTTTTCTTTATCTGTTTTTATTTCTGAATGGCCCCTAGCTATGCCCTGGGCAGCCTCGCCGCCCAGCAGTTTTCTCTTCATTTCAATATCCTAAAGAAAATGCAAATTTCCACAGTGTGGCCTTTTTAAAAAGTTAAATTAGCAACAGCTTTAAGTGACTCCATTAGTATGGAAAACATACACGTGTTTAATGTGGGAATAGCTGCCTTTTAGCAGGACTCATTCTGGTCTGTAAATTCATTAGACCCTTGGAGTTGGTAAAGAATCAAGTCCTCGCCAAATGTGTCGCTGAAGGCGCACCCTGACGCGCGGCCTGCGCCCGGCTTCCTGGGAGGGGCGGTCCTGCTGCCTCTCGCCGCCCGACCTAGTCCGCGGACTCGGATCCTTTAAAGCCCTGCCACTGTGTGAAAGGGCTTGTGCCGGCGGAGGGAGGAGGGCTTAACACTCATCTAGCCAGGGCAGTCGGATCCCCCTTCCCTCCTGCATGGCCGCCCAGTCCTCGAACCTGAGGAGGTTACCTGTCCGACTGACTCAGCCCGACAGCCAGCATCCACCACCCCACGTTTGAGCCCGGGGGACCTTTGTACCAAGCTCCGGGGAGAAGGTGGCGGAGGAGGAGAGCGTCAATGCCCCGGTGGCCTGGTCGCCCTTCCCTATCCACCCCTATCCTGGCGCGCACTGCCACCTCAACGCCTTTACGCGTGTTGGCAAACCAGTGTTTCAAATGGAATTCTATTGGCAAACTTTGGCGGGTTTTTGCCTTCCAGAAGGGGGTGTCTGTCCTGAGCTGCTCTTGGTGTCCCCTCCTTTCCGTTCAAGCCAGGCGCATGGCACTCCAACCCCGTCCAGGAAAGAGTTAAGATTTATAGCATATTTGAGAGGTCTTGTTAGGACGTAATCTGCATTTTTAAACTACTGCGTAATAAAAAGTGAGAAGTTTTGAGACACCTTTCTTGATTATACCTTTGGCGATACTTCAGGTTTTACATTTAATTTGCATTTTGTTCTTACTGAATATTGAAGTCTTGAGTGGAGGATTGAATTTTATTAGGACATCTGGACTGACAATATCAAATCAGACACCGGTGTCCCAAAGCATGCTAAAATTTCAGAGTTAATTAGAACGTAGTGTGTTTAATTAAAGCCAATTATAATATTTGAAATTATCTGATCGATCCGTGTTTGTACAGTTTGGGTGTGTTTAAGTGTTGATTGGCGCACTTTGCGCGCCTTTCGATCTAAAAACTTCTCTGGGGAAAGTTTGCTTTGTAAACCGGTGGGCGCGAGCGGCGTGGAATCCATGTCCCAGGCGTGGGCTCCGGCGCATCTTGCCCCACCGCCTTCGCGGCGCCACTCAAGGTAGCTCGGGAAATCCCATCTCTGCTAAAACGCTGCGCCTTTTCGGGTCCGAGGGACCCTGCCACGCATCAGCTTTCTTTCAGAGCTAGCGTTTTTGCGGAGGGGCGACCTTCAAGGTTGCAAGGTGCGCTGGGGGGAAGCCCAACCTTGGGAGCGTTTGATTTGAGATTCTCACTCTGGCCAAAGAGCCTCGAGGGTTGACTCGGAACGGAAGGGTCAGTCAAAGTGACCGAAGGAGCCAGAGGGAAGTGAGAACAAGGAGACAATAATTGTTTCCTTTCTAACTGTGCGCGCTGCTGGAGCTGAGGCGCGCCAGGGTGTTTTCGGCCCCATTTGAAGAGCCCTGGGTTTTCCAGGGAGACGGCTGAGCGAGTTCACGGTCATGCCCGCGGCCCCCCGCGGGGACAGGCCCTTGGAGCACACGTTTCGGTCGAGTTGAGGCGTGCGCAGGGCGCTGGCGTGGTGAGCCTGGTGCCCGGTGCCCGACTAACCCGGCTCGTGGCGGCGCAAGTGGGTGGCAATTAGGACTAGGCGGCGCTTGGCGGTTTCTATGCGGCCCTGGGGGTGATGGGTTCAGTTAGGCCTAGGTGCACGGGACACGTAAAAACCGGAGCCCAGGTGCTCCGGTCTGGCAGGAGCCAAAGCGGCCACCTGTCCCGGAGTAGGTGGGAGCCCTGGCTGGGCTCTCTGCAGCGCCGCGGCACTCCACTCTCCCCACCCCAGGAGGCGCTGTTTGTCAAATTTGGCCGCCTTGGCAGGAGGTGCCTGCACGTTCCTACTTGGAGAATTGAGCTTTCTTCGGTACTCGGGGTCGGGCTTCAGGAACCTTAGCTGTGCAGAGTAAATATGGGGGGTAGGGGTGATGCAGAAAATAGGAGCCTGCGGCCCCTTGGTTTTGGATTTTTACCTGTGAGCCTTCCCCCACCCCAGAGTCCAGCTTTCTAGAGAAGGAGAAAGGTGCTGGTTTGTGAGCCCTATGTGCCAAGGGCAAGACGCCCAGTTATTTGCCCGCAAGGGCATGAAGGGCATGCGGCCTGGCTTAGGATCTGTCACCAGATGTTCCCCCCTCTTCAGTTTCTCCGAGGACAGAGCGAAGGCCAGCTCCCGGGTCCAGGGAAAAACCGAACCTGGGCCAACTCCCCTTGGCACTTAATTGAACAGGTTGGGGTTACTCATGCACCGAGGCCTTGGTTTCCCTCCTTCCTCTTCCCACTGGCAAGTGTGACCCTGTGGTGCAAGGGGGAGCCCCGGCTGCACTCATGGGCATTGTCATCCACCCATGGTGGGCAGGGTTTGCCAGTGCGTTCACAGAATTTTCTAGGTGCACATCTCCAGCCCCTCTGGCCTCCTTACCCAGAGAGGCCAGGGAGCCCAGGGTCAGTCCAGCACTCCCTTTTCGGGTTCTCTCCAAGCCCCTGCTGTGTTAGTCTCCCGTCCCAGCGGCCTGCACTATCTGAGCGTGACCACTGGGCACAAAGGACGCAGGGGCGGCCTCTCTTGCATCTCAGCACTGCCGGCGGCGCCTCAAACCTCTGCCTTTGGCACACTGGCTCTCACCCTTTCCGGAAGGCTACCTGTGACATGGCCAGGAAGCCTGGGCCTGTGGGCGTGGGCCCCCTGAGAGCCGTGTCCTGGCAGAGCCCGTGCGCTCTCTGATACTCCAAGGGGCAGCGCTTCCAGGAATACCCGGTTGGGGCTTCTCGATGCCGGAAATGAAGTTTATTACTTTTTGGAAGGATGGTAGGGAGGTTGATGGGCGCCCTGGGCTTGGCAGCATCCAAGAATGGACCTTCCTAGAGTGCCTGAGCCACTGGGCCAGCACTGGCTCACTGCTGGGCCTCATGTCCTAGGACCCCCCAACTTGGCTGAAGTTTCTAGGAGGAGGTGGTCCTGGCAGGGCACCAGCCCAGCTCCCTCTTTCCAAGCTCTGCAACACCCTGCAGTGGAGGGCCAACTGGAAGGGTGTTAGAAGTGCCCTAACGGGGCTCCCTGACCTGCCCTCCCTGGCGGGTGGGTAGGGAAGGCGGGCCCAAGCACTTGTAGCAGTCAAGGCCCGGCACAGGATGGCTAGGCAAGAAGGCCAGGTGGGTCTGGATGAGGGCCCTGGGAGGCTGGACCTCTGGGACAGGCTTGGGGTGGTGCCCAGGGTCAGCAGCCAAACGCTGCCTCAGCCGTGCACCCTTCGCCTCAAGCCCAGCTCCCGTAGGGAGGCACCGGAGGCGGCGGAGTCTGTCTCTTTAAGGTCACTGCCTGCTCCGGCACGACGTGGGGAGGACAGCTGGGCACTGGCCATCTGACTGACTCCGGCTTGACATCTGGGAGCCCACTGGTGTGTGGCACGCGAAGCGCTTGATGCCGCTATTTAAATGCAAATGTGAGGGGGCTCATTGAAGCCTCTCCCCGTAAATCCACACAAAAGGAATACTTCCCACCCTCCGAGGAGGCGGCGGCGGCTGCGCGTGAGGGCCACCCGTGCAAATCGCGTTGGGCGCGGGGCCCGGAGCAGTCGCCGCCGCATTCGAGGCCCTCAGGGTCCCCGGCAAAGGTCAGGCTCCACCCGGCCGGGCCCCTGGACGTCCGTCTGGCCCTTGGGAGAGCTCTGGGCGCGGAGGTTAGATCTCCTGTCGCGGCGGGCCTGCGCAACTTCCTAAGTGCCAGCCTGTTTCTCTCCACTCCCCCTCCTGGGTGCCGGGCCTCCCGCGCTCCCCAGAAACGCGGAAGGGCGGGGGCGGGGCTCCCGGGGGAGGCTACCAGCACAGGGACGCCCTCCCAGCCTGTCTCACAACACTAAGGCGTTGACCCGCAGCCCCCTCCCACACATCCGGCCTGGGTACTCTGTCCCTCGATCCCCATCAAATCGAAAATCTGGGGGTGGTGTGAGGTGGGGGCTCCGCAGCAGGCCGTGGTGGAGACCCTGCCCGGATGGCGAGTCCTTGTGCGCACAACTCGCAGCCGGCAGTACAGTGACAAAAAAGATAAAGTTGGTGAATGATAAAGACCGTATTTTCCACGCTTTGGGTGCGGGACCAGATGATCTAGAAAATGAGCTGAAATGGATTCAGCCTCCGAGCCTGTTGTGAGAGCAGCTGATTCCCCCATTTCGGGCCAGATGGCTGCTGAACACAGATTTGCATTCATTTTCGCTTAATATCGTCCAAAATAGTGGGGCAGCTGCATTTGTTGTCAAAAAGGTTTAAAACCCCTTTTCTTTCTGGGGCAGGATCGTTACCTTATGTGATGGGCTTATAGAACTTTTTTTCCCCTCTTTAGTCAACAGTATCAGATTTAGAAGGATTTGTTTTTAAACCTTCTAATTTGGTAATCAGATTTAAATCGCCTTGGCGCGTGTAATCTGAATTAAAGATACTGTAAATGATTTTAAGCATGATACTTTCCTTAGTGGAGGAAGGGACACCTCCAGCCCATGCTGGACATTTTAGGAAGTGTGCTACAAAAGAAGCATTGTCTCCTATTTCCAACTTCATCTTTCCCTAAACGGTACTTTGCATATTCTGACAATAACGCTAGCCCCAGCGCTCGCCCTGCGTGAGCCCCAAAGCTTCTGCGCGCACAGACAAAGCGTTTCTCAACCCCACCCTCCACCCATGACCAACTTTGCTCTGTGTTGTGCCTCAGTGAAGAAGGTATTCCCTCCTACACACACGTCCACTGTGAGTGGAAAGCGCTGGGCTTATTAGGAACACAGAAATTTTCTTTTAATTTATTGTGAATAGTTTCCATACACTTTGATTTAAGGTTATTAACATTCTATAGACAGTGGCATCTTTAATATGTGGCGATCGCTTCTAAAGACTAATCTCATTACCCTCAAATAGTCATAAAATATGATTTTATTATACTTACGTATTTAATTAGACGGCCGGCCCCGTAATGGATTTTGAGATGGGACTGGCGCAACAGCTTTGATAATTCACTTATCTTTGGCAATAGTCATTAACCCCCAACACCAGCAAAATAGATTGCTTTCCAGCACATCTTTTCTCTCACCCCTTCCAAGAGGCGTGTGGGGGTCCCCAGATAACGTAAATCGGACTTCGATTTTCCCGATTAATTAAAATATTAACGTATACACACTGCCAATTCATGAAAAAAGGGAGTGCTACCCGGGGCGGGGTGGAAAGAGGCTGCCCCGCGACATTTGTGCCCTGAAACCTTTTCCTTTTCTTTTCTATCTTTCTTTTTTTCTTTTTTCTTCTTTCTTTCTTTCTTTCTTTCTTTTTTTTCTTTTTTCTTTTCTTTTTTTTTTTTTTTAAGTCAGAAAGGCCTGATTTCTCTTGGCAAGAAAGTGTCCGGGATATCTCCGGGTGTTCCCCTGGGTCCCTGCTCCGAGTCTTGCTGACATCCTTTGGGCGAGCCGCGCATCTGGGAGCTGAATCCTGGCCGCGGGAGGTGGGCGGCCGGCCCACATGCTGCCCGCCGGGCCGCCCTCCTGATTCCTCGAAACCAGGTCGGGAAGCTGCGAGCTGGGTGCTCGCCCAGGCCCGGCGGCACCGAGAGCAGGGCCCGGGCGCCTGCGGCGTCCACCCCGCTTTTAAAGCGGTTGGCGCTGGGGAGGTCCGGCCACCGCGTAGAGCGCCTCGCCGGCCGCCAGCTCCGGGTCGCCGGAGAGGCCGGGTGTTCCTTCCGTCGGCCCAGAGAGGCCAGAGCCTTCTTTGTCACGCCTAAGGACAGGCTGGGGACCGGGGACTCCCGCAGCCACCGGGGGAGTGGGAGCTTCTGGCGGAACCTGCCTCCGACGTGGACCCCGGCCCGGCCCTCCGCGGCCTCCGCCAGGGTAGGAAGCAGGAGGCGTCCGGCGGGGCGCAGACGGGGGCAGATCGGCCCCGCAGAAGCCTTAGGTCTGAGCTGCGCTTCTCGCCTTGGCTAAGGAGGGGCGAGGGGGGTGAGCTGGGCACCCTCTTCCCCGAGTCCTTGTCCGCCCCTTCCCTGAAGTCCCCTGAGCTGTCGGCCAGCCTCTTCCCACCATTCCCTCTGGGGCGCCCCAGGCGAGCTGCAGCCCCTTGCATTTATAGCATGCATTTGGGCAAGTCTGGGCTCCCTCCCCTCCGGCTCCTCGCGTTCTGACTGTGTGACAGGGTTTGTGGGGAGGAATCGGGACTGAGCTGCAACTAAGCACTGGCTACATTTGTTTCTTTTCAAGATTCATTTGCCCGAGAATCGTAACTTCCTTGGCTGAGGCTGGGCTCGAGGAGCCGTGGCGCGTGGCCGGGGCAGCCGCGGCGCTCGGTGGCGCTCGGTGGCGCTCAGTGGCGGCGGGGCTCGCGGGGCTCGCGGGGCTCGGGCCGGCTCGCGGCGCCGTCAGGCAGTCAGTCGGCTAGCGCCGCGGCGGCGGCGGCGAGGGGCGCGGCGAGGGGCGGCCTCTCCCATATATGGCGCAGGCGCCGCCCCCCGACGTCACCCTCTGACAGCGCCGCTCCCGGGGGCTTCGAGTTTTGGCTCCCGGGAAAGGGTCCATTCCTCGGGGAGAGAGGGCTGAGTTTTGTGCGCCTCCGTCCGCTGCGCGCGCCGCTCCAGGCCCCGCCGCGCCCCGCCTGCGCCCGGGACTGCGCCGCTGCACTCACTGCCCCGTTTATTTGTCTTTGGAGCAGGCGGGCCGCGCCAGAAGCGGGCGATCCCGCAGTGTCCTGCAGCCGCGGACGCCGCCTGGCTAGGATGACACCACGTTGAGCGCGCCAGCAAACAACAACAACAACAATCGCCGCCGCGGCCACCGCGACCTGCTCCTCCGAAGCGCCGCGCCGCCGCCTCCGCGCCCCCGGCCGTCCGGAGCGCCCGGCCGCTGGTGTATGTCGCGCTTGCCCGGGACGGGCTGAAGCCGGCGGCGGGCCGGACCGCAGGCGCCGAGCAGGGCGAGGGCGGCCAGGGCAGCCGCCTGCCGCCAAGCCCCGAGCGCCGCCGACCGCGGAAGCGCTTTCGGCCGGGAGCTGCGGCCGCCGCCAGCAGTGTTCATGTTTGGGATTCAGGAGAATATTCCGCGCGGGGGGACGACCATGAAGGAGGAGCCGCTGGGCAGCGGCATGAACCCGGTGCGCTCGTGGATGCACACGGCGGGCGTGGTGGACGCCAACACGGCAGCCCAGAGGTACGTACCGGCCGCCCCCGCGCGCCCGGGCCCGGGCCCCGAGCCGGCCGGCGCCGCGCGCCTCACCGGGCCGCTGTCCCTTTCTCCCTGCAGCGGCGTGGGGCTGGCGCGGGCGCACTTCGAGAAGCAGCCGCCCTCCAACCTCCGGAAATCCAACTTCTTCCACTTCGTGCTGGCGCTGTACGACAGGCAGGGGCAGCCGGTGGAGATCGAGAGGACCGCGTTTGTGGACTTTGTGGAGAAAGAGAAAGTAAGTGCACGCACACGGGCCCCCCGCCCTCCGCCAGAAGTGGGAGGCAGGCGGTGCCCGCGCGCGCGCGGCCCGCAGTGCCCCCTCGGCGGCGGGACCGCTATGCCCTGCGACCCCGCCGCCGCTGCCGCCACGTGCGGGCGCCCGGGCTCCGCTAGGGCCGGGTAATTTCTCCTCGCCCTCGGACTCACGCGCGGCGCGGAGAGCAGGAAAGTGACATCACCGCGCTGCTGTAAGCGAGGAGTCCTGCCTGCCATATGTGAGGCCGAGGGGCCTCGGTTGCGGAGGGGGACAGAGCTCGGGGCCGCGCCGGACACCGCCGCGCTAAACGCAATTATTTATCGTTGCTTTCAGGAGCCAAACAACGAGAAAACCAACAACGGTATCCACTATAAGCTTCAGTTGCTGTACAGTAACGGTGAGTACCGGGCGCCCGCCTCCTGCCCTCTCCTCCCCCTCGCGCTGGCTCTCCCTGCCCGAGATGGTTACAGGACATAAAGATTTTGAGATTAAAATGACATGGATGTAAACACGAAATCTTCTCATGGCATGGAAGGAAAACAAAACATAAACGATCGATAAGTCGATGGCACTTCACATGATTAACCGGTGGGGCTTGAAGTAGAAAGTAAAAAGTGGATCGATATGGGCTCCTACAGAACATCACTTTTAAGTGACTTTTTTCAATTTTGCAAATTAATGTTAATTATTGGGATGGGGGTAGCTCCATAAACGGAGCATAACTTACTTCCAGTGCACGGTTTAAAAAAAAAAAAATCCTCGAGAGGCAGTCTAAAGAGTTCGGACTCTCAGTTTCTACTGGGTGCTTTCTCTTTTCTAAAAATAAATGACCACATGGGCCAGAGAGCACAGAGCGGCACAGCGGCAAGCGGCAAGCGGCCTGCTCCCTGCCAGGCAAATTTCTTGCACTTTGAAATGCAACCCTAAGAACCCTAAGGCTCTTGACTGAGAAATAAAGAGAGGTGGTGGGGTTCTCTTCTTGTCTCTTGGAGAGGTTGCCTAAGTTCTGCTGGGTAGAAAGGCAGCAGTCCCAGCCATCGACTTCCTGTGGTCGGGGGTGTCCTTGGTGCAGAGCTAAAATCCTGTTGAGAATTTGTCTCTGCTTTTTTTTTTTGCAGGAGTCAGAACGGAGCAGGATCTGTACGTGCGCCTCATAGATTCAATGACCAAACAGGTGAGGAAGTTTCCGCTTCTGTACTCCTTGGCTTTGCTGCTGGGCTAGGGCTGTCCTGGGCTTCAGAGAGACCGGGCTGACAAATGGATCTCCTGTATTTGTTTTTCATTTAGCTTCCTTGACATGCTAATGAGAATTCCATATTTATTGGAATAAATGGAGCGATTGGTACAATAGTTCATGCTGTCATCAGAACAGGACATAGATGCTGTATTAAATGGCTTGCGATTGGAATCAAATTCTGTCTTAATTAATTATGGTAATTAATATTTGACAGAAAAATTTCAAGATCCCCTCTTGTTTATTTTTAAACGTTTCTTTCTCTGTTTGGAACCATTTCATTGATTTTTTTTTTTTCCTCTAACAAAGGCAACTAAGTCCTTCCCAAAGCCCATTGAGTTGGGCTTGATTAGTTCATTTTTCCCCCTCCTTTCCAGCGTGATGGTCTAGTAACACGAGACATTTATTTGGATTTAAAAGTTAAATGTGTTGGGGTGAAAAGTCACCTTGTTCTCCTCTAGTCCATCTTCACCTCTCAGCCCCCCATCTCCATAATTCAAACTCTGAGCTCCAGAGGTCACTCAAACCCATCCACTGCTCTGCTCTCTCTCCCACCCTCTGTCATACCTTGTAAATAACATAATTACAAGCGGTTCCTTATTAAATTATTTAACCTGTCTTGGTCAACTTTTCCGATGATAACTGTTGGCTATCAGTAATGGGATTAAGTGCAGAAAAGCGATTCATGGCTTTTTGACATTGTGCAGTCTCTAGCTGCTGGTTTTGTGCTAGGTAGTGGGGTTGTTTTTGTTGTTTTAAAGACATTGTTTCCACTTTCTTAAAACAGGGTGTTGGGGGGGCAGGTCCAATTCATAAGTTAAATTCGCTGGGCACCAATTGATTTAGAATATACTTGCAAACCGGATTGTCACGCTTAGAAATGAAAGTAGCTTCTTCACTTTTGATGCAAACTTGAAGAATCCTGAGCCAACTAGAAAAGAGCCCCCGTGCTTCCTATAGCACAGCACACAAACTGCCCACTCTGGGTGCAATTAGTTTGCGAATTTTATTTCCCCTTGAAAAAGTTTGCCCTTTCCCAGGCAGCCCGGGCGTTAGATTTTAATGTCTGCAGCCGCGAAACGGTGGTTTTCTGTGGGAGTAAGGCAGATCTGACAGGTAAACACGCCTTTCTGACAAAGCCGCTGCGGTGCGCCTTGGCCTGGATGATCATTTCCCTGGATGCACAGGAGCCCTGGAACTCGGCTGCCGCTTGTCAGGCTGCTTTTATTTCCTTTGTATGCAGGGCTGAATGTTTTCGGAAATCACCTTAGTCTAATTAGGAGGTTTATGTAGGCAGTGCTAAGTTTCTCTGCCTGCTTTCAGGAGGAGGAGGAGGCTCGGTTTAAAGTGCACTTTTATTGTTCATTTAGCCTTGTACCTTTGCAATATAAACAGTGCAGAAAATAAAGGCATTTAATCTCCTCTCACTGAAGGAGATGGGGGGAAGAAAAGGAAAGAAATAGCCCAGTAACTGATCAAAGAGTCAATGGCGCTGAACCGACAGTTTATGGATTTCTGTTTGTGCTACAAAATAAAAAATAAATCAAATATAAACACGGGGATCCAGGGGAAGACAAGCCTTCTTCTAGAAGTGCTGGTGCTGCCGAGGCCGCGCGCTTGGCCACCCCCAGGCGGCTCGCTGGCCTGCGGTGACACCCATCGCTTCTACAGTTGGGAGTGGGCAGGGCTCGAGGCCGGGGAGAGGGGCACGCGAGGACCCTGTCCTCTTCCCAGGAGGGCAGCCCCGGGTGCCCTGCAGAAAGGGCTTTGTCCGCCTGGAAGTGGAGGAAAGCG
>VMDO01019069.1:0-15000 GCA_007922755.1 Pedetes capensis | reverse complement strand
CAAAAATACTATTAGCATTTTGTTGCTTGCTGTAATTCCCTGTGAAATGATTGTGGTATTGGCACTACCTCCAGTTTAAGGCACATTTCTAGGAGAAAAAAAATGAGTTAAGTGTTCACTAGGGCAAGTTGTGTTAACTGGAGAAGGAAAACACCTATGGAAGAGGAATCTCTTTGGGGCATGTGGTCTTTCACAATGGAGATGTGTTTCAGCTTCATAATGATGATCATTTCTGTGGAGTGTATGTGGCCTTTGAAAATTAGTTGCTCATGTTGAGTTTCTAACCCGAGTTTCCTCTTGAGTATTACAGAATAAAATGTCCCATCAGATTGGTGAGCCAGTTCACAGGTCCCCACCAGCCGTGTCGTCACTTGGTTAGTTGGTTTAAAAAAGAATTATATACAATGCACTTCGCTGGTTCCTTGTGGCCTTCGGATACATTTAGCAGGTTCTGACCAGATAAGGCATATTTGTCCTGAGGACATAAACCAATAATTCCAACCTGAATTGAGATCAATGGGCCCACATTTGTTCTAACCCACACCAAGCCTCTTCCGCATGTCCAGACTGCTTTTCTGCATTATGAGAACAGAGAAGTAAGCTCCCCGCTCTGGCAGGGTAATCACATTCTATAGACCCTGCTGCCTTAAATCAATTAATTACGCAATTTAGTTTAGTTATCTTTCAGCAGCATTAGATACTTACGGATGGCGTGGAAGACCCTTCAGAGTAAAAATGGGGAATGGCGAGGATGCTTCACATGACAAAACCTTTTTTATTTATTGTGAAGCTTTCCCCTATGTTAACTGTTTTTTCCCCATAAAGTGCTGCTGGAGAAACAATTTTTTTATGGTTGCATGGATATAATTGCACTACAGTATACTTAAAATTGTAGAGAAATTTACAGAGGAAAGGAGAGACACAGAATGGTGAAGGAAGAGGTAGACACTGATGGCACAGGGACAAGCATCTGTGTGCATTGCATCGACCTGCAGAGCGCCAAACGCAAGGAGGAAGGGGCGTGCACGCCCACGCACGGCCACGCACAGCCCCACATGTGTGTGTGTATGTAAATACACACACATGCATATACATGCATGCATTTTTATGGCATGGCTGAGAAGGATGGGAGTATCATTTTCCTCCTGGAATAATGTTTTCTGGGAAAACACAAAAGCAGATGGTCTTCATTAGGAACACCCATTGTCCACATATCCCAACTATGAGCAGATAAATCTCTCCTGTTTCACCCGTACATTCCAAAGGCTGCAAATGATTACGGGATGTCGGTGGAGCTGCTAAACCAAAACCACACTTGGGCTCACATCGCTGCCCGTGCCATCCTGCTCTGTTTCCCCGGGAGCTCTCAAAATGCCCCGGAAGGCACATCCTCTCTGCCCTCCCCTTCCTCACTCAGGCTGGGGGGACCGAAGGCCAGGGTCCAGCTGTTGCAGCCTGGGCACAGGAGCGGGCCGATGTGGCCGCCCACATGGGCCGGCTGCACTCGGTGGGCTGCATGGAGCCTGAGCGGGCTCAGTGGGGCGTTTCCAGATGGCACCGTCTCTGGCGTCCTGCTTGCTGGCATCTCTGCGGCAGGCAGTGCCCCCTCCTCAGTCAATCTGGCATCGGTCTATAGAGTTTGGGAGACTTATCATTCCAAGTCTGTCCTACTTTCCTGTCTGGAAGCCAGACATCTGTTTATCCCATTTTCTTTCATACAGAGTTTGGAATAGCTTTAGTTTTTTTCTCTTTTGGGGGGTGTGTGTGCAAAGTTTTGTCATATTTAACAGCTGTTACAGAATTTCAGCCTTGTGGGCTCTGAAAATACTTTTCAGCTGACCTCAGATTTTTGGACATAATTGACGTTGGGTTGCAGAAAAATATTATTTGCTTAACCTTTCATTGTCTGTGATTTCACTCATATTGTCTTTAGTCACTGGACCTGCCTAGCGGCAGCCTTCACCCTAAGCCCCCACCAGCCTGCAGAGCCTTGCTCTGATTCATTTGTGTTTTCAGTTTTCACCTTTAAAAGGACTGCAGAACGGTAGCCCCAGACTGACTGGAGATTTTCTTTCTCTTTCTCTTTTTTTTTTTCTTCTTTCTTTCCTTCTCCCCCCCTTTAGTCAACAGTGTTTCCTTTCACTTCCTGTCACAAAGGTCAAAGAGAGCCGACCTTTGCTGGCAGTCCTGCTCGCTGAATTATTCATGGGATTGACTTTTTGTCAGCACACACAGTTGTGCTGTGGGACATTTTATTCATTTACCTCATTTAAAGGGCCTTTCTGCACCTGTTCAAGTATTAATATCATGTAATTTGGGCCTAATGCCGATTTTGCTGAACACTCATTATATTTTTTATTAGCTATATTTCCAAACGATTATGTATGATTATTACCAAGCCTTACAAACAGCACCGGGTTATTCCCCAGCCCCTTACATCTTCTTGTCAGGTTGTTTTCAGAAGCAGGGAGGATAAACATTTGACCAGTCCCAATGTTTTTATTCCTACTCCATCTCCAAGCAGAGAACTTAAAGCTTCCTCCCTCATGGCTTTGCGCGAGCGTGATTAAATCCAACTCCGCCGAAGCTGTACAAATGCCAGCGTTTATAAGGTCAACGCTTTTGTTAAAAATGCTATGTAAATGAGGATCTGCAAAAAGGGACATTAAATAAAATTAAATTCATTGTCTTCTTTAATGCCATTTACATTTTGGCTAAGCCTCGGCCTGTCAAGGAGGATTTTAAAAATAATTTTAATTACACATCATTTAGAGATCCAAGGTTTTCTATTCAGTAGCATTTGGATAACCTGCAAAATGGGGACTGTTTATTAACTTCTTAAATGATGACTTGTCATTGCATCTGCATAATGCAGTGAAAACAGTACGGCATGGTGTTAATTTTTCCTTCTCGGTTTTCTTAAGATGTGGAATATAATTATCATCAAATAGGCCTCGGGATCCTGGAGTCCTACTCTTGGCCTTGGCTGAATGTGTGAGACGCCCTCAGCTTCTGGGTCTGTTTTAATACACGGGGACTTCAGAGAAGGGAAAATATTGGGTAGAAATTTGGCAATATTGAAGCGCACTTTGGATGAATGGACGTGGCTGCAAAGAATCCGATTCTGGCTGGCACGAGCCCCGTTTGGCTCTGCCAGGCTCAGGTGTGAATGGTTGTTTTATTCCCTGGCACGCCAGCGGAGAGAGGCAAAAAGTTCACCGCGTTCATTCATCCTTTACATTTTTTTTTTCTTCATAAACTTCTGAAAATAAACAGAAAAGGAAGAGCAGCTTTATGGAGTCACAATGACATGCTTTCATTGAAGCAGGGAGGCACCAGGAACAGTGCCCACTTTGTGTCTTTGCTTCTGCCGGTAACCCCGAGATGTGTGTGCCTCATGCCTGCCACATCTGTGTGCAAACTGCCACAGCGTGCCACAGCAAGTGTGTATGGGGGGACAGGGTCCCCATGAGGCCCACAGCCTGCATGCATCTCTGGGCTAGGCCCTCGCAGCCTGTGGAGATTTATGGCTGCCTGGCCTGGTGAAGGCCTGCAGGGCCAGGCCAGTGGAGGACTGGGTTTGAAAACAAGCCACACACCCACAATGACTTCCGCTGCACTCTGAACGGGCTCCGGTTTTCATCGGCTGCTGCAAGGGCCACAGCTTGGCCGCGCTGCCTGCACAGGGCCAGCAGCAGCAGCAGCAGCAGCAGCAGCAGCAGCAGCAGCAGCAGCAGCAGCAGGCCGCTGCCTAGGAAAATGCAGGGCAGGAGGGAGGGGCTGGCCGCAGGGCTGTCAGAAGCGATACTCTGGGGGGAGGTTGACGCAAACCATCCCGCGCCTCTGCGGCAGCCTTATCAGGTGAAGAGCAAAGATATAGCCGGTGCCTGTAATTGTGTTAGGATGGCATGGGTGAATTGGATTACCTTATAGAGAGCCGTCCAAACTCAGAGTTCTGTTACGCATGCTTACAGGAAGCGAATAATTATGCTCTGTGCACTAGAAGATAATTGGGCCTGGCCAGAGGCCTCCTCGTGACGCCGGAGAGCGCTGGAGGAGCTGCCTCCGTGGAGGCACTGAGGCGGCACCCGGGAGGAGGGCGAGCTCTGCTAGATGTAGGTGGCTCAAGTGGATGCTGTAATTTTCGGTTACTTTTCAAAGATGGTGAATAATTTATCAGAATTCAAACTCACAGTGGCAACGAGAGGCATGTTGGAGGAGATAAAAATTCCGAGCTCTAATGATGGAAATTGTCGCGGCAGACAGGAAGTGATTGACAAGTTGGGGTACAGGAAGTGAGAATTCTAGGAGCTTAACCTGTGCTTGGCAACCTCGACAGCCTGACTCGGAGAAAATGAAAACCATTCACCCTGTGCGCCCGCCGGAGCACAAGCTCCTCTTGTTTGTTTATCTTAGTAGCAAATCTCCCCAAAATATTTGTGGTTAAAACTCTCTATAACGAGACAGTATGCCGGTATTATTAATGCTTTAAAATAAAAATATGGCTATCATTTAGAAAAATAAGTGGAGGAGTTTTATGGGTTAAGGGTATTTTTTTGTTGTATTTTATAAGCTGCTTAGACTTTGGGGGTAACCAGCATTCATTAAATCGTAGAAACTCGAGAAAACTTTCCAGAACGCTTTATTCAGAAAATGGTCAGCCATATCTGTCAGAATTGTAGCTGTTGTACATTTGCCAAGGATTTGATGAGGAGCGCTGTGTGCGCAGGGGGCATGGGGGAACTCTGATTTCAGTTGCTTCTGAATCACCATTTCCCCTGCCCTTTCAAAACAAAACAGATGAAACACAGCCTCTGATTCCTTCACTGGAAGTTACTCAGAATGAAAACGCCCCAGGATCCATGTGGGGCCGTGTGCCCGATGGATGGTGGCGGTCCTCTGAGAACGGAGGAGGGCCGCGCTGTGCGCCTTCCCGGTAATTCACGAGGAAATGAGTTTACCATGTGCGGAAAGGAAGGGGCTCGGGCGGTGTTGTTGCAGGACGCAGAGCCCAGGCCCCGCTGGCGGAAGGAGTCGGCTCCAGCGTGTCTCTGCTGGGAGACCTGCAGGCCGCACATCTGGGGAGGAGGACGTTGGCCCAGACTCCAGCTCAGCCGCGCCCCTGCCTCCGCCCCTGGGCCCGCCCTGCGCCCGCCCCCCTGCCTGGCCTTCCCATCTTCTGGCCCAGCCCAAAGCACTGGGGCAGGGTGCCATGTTAAAGCAGCCCCGCGCACCAGCACATGGGTGCTGTGCGAGGCCCTCTGGACGCTTGCCCGAGAGGTGACGAATTTACAAAGCCGGGAGACCAGCCTTCACCTTGGAGGCCTACGGTCTCTGGAGGCTTCCAGGATGGCACCCTACAAAACCCCACCGTGGCAGCCTGGGGGTCTTCACTGGAACAGAAGTTTGCACAGAATCAGCCTATCTGGATGTTAGGGGGCCGTAGAAAAGGAGGTCTTGGTGCCTGTGCCTGGTTGGGGGGACCAGGGGAGGGTGACATGAGTGCCCCATGAGCCAGGGGTTGATGACGGCCGGGCAAGGCGGTGTGCCTTCCCCGGGTGTGCATGTGACATAGGCCAGCGGGTCACCCGTCTCTGGCAGAGGACAGGGCCTGCGAGGAACTTCACTGTCCTTCCCTCCATCATAGAATCCGAGTCATTGTAGCCCAATGGAGAGGGAGGCCTAGCAAGGCCAGCTCGGTCTTCTAGTGCTGGAGTCAGGGCTGGTGGCTGGCAGCCTTGGCCCGTGGGCAGGCTCCTGCCTCAGCATCCTCCAAGCCTTCTCAGACCTTCCATGCCAGGGGTGTAGCTCTCTGACAGGTCAAGGCAGCCGCCCTTTCCGAGTGGTCATTGTTCAGGACCTGTGTCCAGTTCTGCAGAATGGCATCCACGGCCAGGAGGGAAGACTGGGAGATGCAGATGGGTGCAGGGAAGTGGTGACCACGCAGCATCGACCTTGGAGCCACACCAGTGACAAACTGTCCTTAACCTGGCGTGGTCTTTCTCTATGTCCAGCGTGGGTATGAAGTACAGGGTGCCTGTTCCCCACCCCCACCTCCCCACACACGGTCCCCCTAGCATGAAGGCCTAGCATTAGAGCGGGATATCGGTCAGTTGAACCAATATTGACACGTGGCCGTGAACTCCATCCACAGTTTATGTGCAGTTCACACAGGGTGCTGTGCATCCTGTGGGTTTTGGCACGTGTCTGATGCCTCGTGTCCACATCACAGCATCCTGCAGAACAGGTTCCCCGCCCCGGTGTCTCCTGCCTCCCAGCTCTTCCTCTCTTCCCATTCCTGAGCCCCTGGCAGCTGCGGACCTCCTGCTGTCTCTGCACCCGGCCCTTCCAGAGTGTCCAGCCGTGGCCATGCAGGGCCCAGCCTTCCCAGGCCAGCTTCCTTGCTGAGCACCACACAACAAAGTTTCCCTAGTGTCTTTGTGGCTTCGCAGCTCACTGATGATACTTTGTTGAATCTCATTTTTTTTTTTAACGGTTTCTGGACAATCTTTCTCCTTTCTCTCAAGTCTTGGTGTTTGGTTATCGAACTCCTTCCCTCCTGAGCTTGTGCAGGGCACAGTCTGCTCAGGTGTTGTCTGTGGGGTTCTTGTGGCTTTGCAAAGCTCACTTGTCCCCCCGCCCCCTTTGCTCTTTTAAGAAGTTGGCTCCTTTTCAGAGACATGACAGCGTTTTCACTTTATACTGGGGATTTCTTTAAGTGGTACAGCTCACTTACCGTCAGGGGTTTATTTCCTAAATAGTACTATTTTGGAATATTTAAATCATATATACCATAAAATGAAAGTGATTAAATTATTGGGAAGGCACATATACTGAAGCATGGCATGAAAAGGGATGAATGGTTGGTTCTTTCGGTTTCATAAATTAAACGACAAATTTTCCTAATTGCCAAACAAAATGTTAGGCCAGCTTTAGCCACTGCTGACAGTGAAACACAGCATAAAACCTGCTGAGAGTTATATGTGGTATTTAATACCAGACAGAGTCACGCACGGGCTTTTACGGCTAAGTATGAATTCACACCCATGGCATTTGTTTCACATTAGGAAAGGTTTGTAAATCAGATCGGTGTGCCGGGATGGGGTGGCCCCGGTGGCCTCTCTTCTTGATATTTGGTTATTGGACATGCTACCAGAGGGGGCTCCCTGGCCACTTCCACGTCCTCAATGAAGCGATAAGTCCTCTGACACGGGGAAGATTGGGTCAGGAAACAAGCAGGGGATTGGATTGGACGAGCTGCTTGTCCCCGCCATCCGAGGCCACCATCCTGATGCGGCCACTGGGCAGCAGCTATCAGTTACCTGGACGTGGGCAGCCACGGGTCCCTGGCCAGCAGAGACCCCAGAGAGAGGAGCAGGAACCTGGGAGAGTGCGTCCACAGAGAGATGGCAGTCACCACCATTTATTAAATGTGACAAGCGGGCTCTAAATCTACCAGCCCTTTCCCCAATGATCATTCCTTTGAGCAAATAATGAGTTATGCAAGTTAACACACAGCCGGGTCTTTGTGAGGCTCAGAAGTAGCCCTTGCCCTTGCCTACTGCCCCGCTAATGATGGTTCTCTCCCACTTCTGTTGCTCACCCGGGCGCTCGCCCTGGAGCGCGCCTTGCCATCAACAGCCCCAAGAAGAGCTTTAAAATGAAAATACACTTGCCTTGGTTGAGAATACCATGACACATAGATAGGTCGTATAGTTTAAAAATATTTCTCCCATACACGCTTGCGAATACAGTCAGGTATATAAGTCCATTTAACTTTGGGGAACAAATGTCATTTGGCTGTGGCCAGTCCTGTGGTTGGAAGCATGTTTGTTGGGCTAGGGGTATCTGTCATGACAAGTGGCCGCTGCTCATGTTTCCTAAGACCCTGGTATAATTACTCCCAGCAATTAGAGGATCCAGAACCCCCTTCCAGCCCCAAACACATTTGTTCCCATTTATTAGGCTGTGAGCAGTAACTAATTTACATTGTTTCAGAGTTGTGTGTTATGGTAATTTATTGCGTGTGCGGGGGTCACACAGAGGTGACCAGTCGCAGGGCAGAGCGCTGTAAGGCGAGGAGGGAGAATCGAGGAGAAGCGGGGAAGCCACGGACCTGTGATTTTAAAACTGCTGGGCCTTTTTAATCACCGTTTGATTTATTCCCTGTGACGTCGCTGGCTTTACTCTTATTCCCTGTTTTTAACAAATCGGAGCTGGGAACAGGATTTTTTTTTTTTTTTTTTGGAAGGAAATGGTGGTGATATGTTCTAACGAGTGGAAACTTTTACTAATGCCCGGAATAAAATATTTGTCAGCGGCCTCCACTAAACGTAAAAGCAGTCCGCAGAGGAAACAATGTCTTAACTGTTCCCTTCTCATCATAGCAGGTTTCGTTATCAACTTGAGGAAAAAGGCTTGTTTAGGCGAAAATAATGATCATAAATAGAGGTGTATAGTGGGGCTTGAAGGCAGTGGTGACAGAGCCTGCTATCAGGACCTGCAATTCCAAGGAAATATGAGTGTTCTGATCCAGGGAAGCAGTAATTATCTTTTTGTGAAGAATGTACAATGGTGTCGGATGATGAATTGATCGCAGATTGGAAGCGTGGTTTAACTGTCATGTTACAGAGATAAGAGAGAGCCCCGGGATTGCTCATCGCTTCTGCTAGTTCACAGCCAGCCAGTTTATTAGCACAAATCCCAAATGTTTAGTAAACTCATTAGGTTCCATCTAATGCTAATTTATCATCATAGATGGAACCCTAGCAGTGAGGCCGGAGGACTGTACCCAATCCACGTGATTTACAGAGCTTTCTGATCAATCACCTTCTTTGCACTGGCCATTTTTCTTCAAATGCTTTAAACGGGCCTGAGTGATCCATAGGATTAGACCGCAGCAATCGGTTAGGGTTCTCGGAGTTATCTTCCGGGGATGGTTATCTGAAAGGTTAAGGAATCCTATACAGGCGGATGCAGGGAGGAGAGTCTTGGTTTAGGATTGCTGTGCCATCTCTCCCCTTCCCTCCCCTTCCTCTCTCGCTTCTTCCTCCCCCACCCGCCTCCATCCTCCCCTCTCTACCCCTCCCCTCCCCTCCCGTCTTTCCTTTTCCTTTTACAATCTGGTCACAGAGTCGAATTCAAAGAATTTCCTTGCAAAATCAGTTTACCAAGAAATGCATCATGGTACATAAATGTCAAGTGCAGTTTATTCTAAACTTCAGACAGTGTTTTTCTTTTAAAAAATCAAGCTTTAAATGCCCAGTTCTCCTGACATTTTCGTACATACTCTATAGTGTTTTCGAAGAGGATAATAACCTTTGCTTGATCCTAGGCAACAGCTGCAAAGATAATGAAATTCTTATGATATTTCACCAGGTAAAATGTGAATTGCAGAAGAAAAGCTATTGAATTTTTATGGATCTTAATCGCATAAAATGAGATTCATGGGGCATACGTCTAACTGTACCCGGTGGACCAGCTGGCTGCAGTTGCAGCCAGGATTCACCGCGCGGCGTGAGGGGCGCTCCAGCCTCCACTAAGAAAACGCTCCCAAACGCTGCCTTCAGCTTGCCCTAAGAGTGATAATGAAATATGACAGAAATTTCCTTGTGCTGGATCAGTGGCAAGAGAGGTCCTACACCGCCGATATTAATTCATCTGACTTATGTTCCAGGTCTTGATTTACCTTATGATTAAAAACTTCTGCAGGTTTGCTCGCCAATTGAAATCAGATCTCATCTGCAGCCCAGCGGTATTGATCCCTATTTAACATCAAGGCTCAGAATTGATTGGCATTGATTAACAATAAAAATGCTCTCCTCCATGTCCAGCTGCCAAGCCAATATTCTGAAAGAAGGACACTGTGGTGTTCCCCCCCATTGACCAGTCTGGAAGGAGAAACAGCCCCACCCTCACGTAAACAATATATTTTAATGTTATTGTAGCTGGATGTTGGACCGGCAGTGCAAATTGATTTTATTCTTGTTGTATAAGATAAATATCTTTAATAAAATTCTCATTTTATTTAGGATTTTACAGGAATAACTTGATTACTAGAATAGTGATATTTTTCTTTTCCCACGGTGTAAAAAATGGATTAAAACATAAAGGCTATAATAACATAACACTAGAGATGAAATGTTAATCAATTCAGAAATCACACACTGGGCAGGAAAGTCCGGGGAGGTACTTTACCCGTGGAGACACGGGCAGGGCCTCGAGTGCAGCTGGCTTTACCGAGCGTTTTACGGTCTCGGCTGGGGCTGGGTGGCTCAGCGGCGTGTGTTCGGAGGCCAGCTCCTCGGCGTAGCGTTGCGTGAACATAAGGTTGCAGGGAGCTCAGCCCAGGAAAGGGATCACCAAGAGCAGACCCAGCAGCCTTGAAGAGACTGCCTGCGCTTCTGCTTTGTTTTCACCCTCCTGGGTAAGGTAGCCTGAAAAAAGCATCTCTAGCCACCCTTGTAATTAGCAGAGATCGAAAACTTGTACAAAGGAAAATAAATAAGGGAAGTCTCGCACACACTAAAACTCTTGATGTGCGCGCTGGGGATCTGTCCCGCTCCCAAGTCCGGCTGATAACTCCAGGCATCCCGTTAGCGCTCATCCTTAGCATCCAAGTGTGCTTGAGGCCAGGTCCAGCTGAAAGAAATTATCCAATCTCTAACATCCAGAAGTTTACAGTTATATAATGATGGAGAAAACCACAAATCCCAAGGGATGTCAAATTTTAGAGATATTTTAAAATGAAATTATCCAGCCAAGCCTATAAGACAACCTTCTGTACTTAAGACAATAACTACAATCTGGAATTAATTTCTTTTTTGTGATAGGGCAAATCCAATTTGCTTCTTTAACTGTTGATTAAGGAATCAGTCCTACAAGGCTGTCCCCTGTAAGCATTTGCTGTTTATTTGTCTGTGGAGAGCCGCTGGAATCCCCTCCAACTGGGAAGACCGGGTCAGGCATGGCTGTAATGAAGAGCTGTTTGGCGGCTTTAGGCTGGCTGCCCTTGTTTGTGTGCAAGGAATAGTTGCTTTTTGAGCAGCTGGCAGAGTGATCCAGCCACTTCAGGAGGGCAGAGCAGTGTAGAGCGGAGGACAGAAACCTCTCTTCTCTGCAGCCTTTCTTTTGGAATCCATTAGAAAGCAATAAATAAGTAAATACCTGAAATTAGAATGCACCTTCCTCTAAGGCTTATCAGCGTCAGTGTGTGATATGGCGTCAGGAAAACCGCAGCATCTGGCGCTGCAGTGCGCTTGCGCCTGAGTGGCCTGCATGGGACACGTCTTCCCTCTCACTGGCGAGGGTGGGAAGAGGGTTTGTTCAGTTCTCCTGAAATCAGCTGAGTATTGAATGCAGTGTTCCATTGATTTTATTTGAAAAATGAGATTTCATCAGTGGTTCATTTAAATATAGTCACCAGATTGACAAATAGGCATGGTATGCATATATGTATATATGTAGGTATGTTGTTGGTGTTGTTGTCAGGTGCCATCGAGTCGGTATCTGACTCATTGCAACCCTCATAGGGTTTTCAGTGGCTGACTGTTTTGGGATTGCCTTGGGAGTGGATTGCCATGTCCTTCTCCCGTTTTTGCAGTGCTGGGAATTGAACTGGGGGCCTCAGAGACTACAGTGCAGTGCTCTACCAACTGAGCTAAATCCCAGCTGTATATAGGTATATATTTATTTATTGTAGTGCCAGGGATGGAACCCAGGCCCTTGGTCCTGCTAGGCAAGTTAGGCAAGTGCTGTGTCCCTGAGCTACATCCCCAGTCCTTGATTTTTTTTTTTTTTCTTAATGTGGTACTGGGGGTTGAACCCAGGGCCTCACACCTGCATGCTCTGCAAGTGCTGGACCACTGAGCTGCACCCTCAGCCCATTTTCTTACTTTTTGAGACAGGGTCTTGCTAAGTTACGCAGACTGCCTCTGGTCTCGGCCTTGCGATCCTCCTGCCTCTGCCTCCTAAGCCCCTGGGATTACAGGTGTGCACCACCGTGCCCGCCATCCTTGCTTTTTTGAGAGAGGGTCTCACTGTGCAGCTCAAGTTGGGCTTGAACTCACTATGAAGCCCTGGCTGGCCTGGAAGTTGTGATCTTCCTGCCTCTGCCTGCCAAGCACCGGGATTATAGTCATGTACCACCATTCCTGGTGCAGATTACTTAGAAGAAATAAATAGTGTCTTTACACGCCTTCACAAGCCAAGCTGCCACCTCTGAATGCTCCTGTGTGGGTGAGGTCAGCCTCAGTGCCCCCAGTCTGCCTGGGGCCTGAGTGGTCTGCTATGCTGGAGGGGTTCTGCCAGCTCCCCAGGTCCCAAAGCTGTCCCTGCAGCATGAAGGATGCCCCGCCAGATGCACAGTGCTGGTGCTGAGAAAGGGGGACACAGGGGTAGCTCAGATTTGTTTTTGTTTTGTTTGGCATTTGCCCACTGAAAGCCACTCCCCCCAGCATCGTATGAAATGTCTGTCTTTGTTTTTGTGATTTTGAGGGGGCTTTTTTTTGCCAGTATGCCTGCAACTGTAGCCCTGTGGCATCCAATCCTGTCAGATCTCGGAAACTAAGCGGGGTTGGGCCTGGTTAGTACTTGGATGGGAGACCGCCTGGGAATACCAGGTGCTGTAGGCTTGGGAGATAGACTCGGCAACCCACTCCTAAAAGTCAATCCGCCATTGAAAACCTTATGAACAGCAGAGAAGCACTGACAATAGTGTTTCCCCTATTGTACGAAGGGTCGCTATGAGTCGGATACGGACTCGACGGCACCTAAAAACAACAACAATTTTTGCCAGTGCATCTTACACTGCCGTCCTGGGAAGGAGACCCATCCGGTTGCCAAAGATTTCAGGATCACCCCAGCTAGTGACGACCCCAAGGGAGTGTCCTCCTGAGTCTGCAGTGACACACTTCCTGACAACTCACGCATGAGTTGTATCTTTGTGAAAGTTGTAGTAAAGAAAGGAAAGAAAGCAACTGTTGTAGGTGCAAAGTCATCAGAGGGCCAGAACGGCTAGAGCCCGGTGAGGCTCTGAGCCTGGAGTAGGGGTCCAGGCTCCACAAAGCACTTTGTTCCTGGCTGCGGGGACGCCGAGGCTTGGAACCAGTACTGCCCAGAGCCTGGACCTCAGCTTTGCGACTGGTTGCCCCCTTCCCTGAGTCACTGTGAGGACTTTGTATGTCACCTTGTGAGGTCACTCTGCCTTCTGCTCCATTGTTTGGTGGACCTGGATGGGGGACCCACCCTTTACCCTGGCCTGGGATGACCAGCAAATGTTGTTCCCTGCCCATGGTAGCAGTGGCTTTTGCAGAGCCTCTCGGGTTCTGACCCTTTCAGTGCGCCGGGCACACCAGAAGGGCAACCTGGCCCTGTCCCCGGGTCACTCTCCTCTAAGGAGTTCCATTTCTGCCTCCTGCCTCCCCCTGGCCTCCACATAGAGCCCTGATCCTCTTTCGTGCCCCCTTTCCCACTCTCCTCTCCCTGCTCCTGTGGCCGTCACCAGCAGATGCCTGGAAGGCCCTCCCCTGACTGTCCCGGGCCCCACCCTTACCCCAGCTTCTCGCCTGTGTCCCACCAGGGTGCTGGAGCAGGTTGGTGGGTTTCCTGGAAGTAGGTGCCGGGTTACGGCTCCAGAGGCCTTGTGAGGGCCAGCTAGTCCATCTGGACACAGTACGTGCAACCCCTTCCGTGGCTCTGAGGTAGAACAGAAGGGAGAACTGTCCTTACCATGGGTCCTGATGCCCTTCGGCCTGTGCTTCTGAGTGAGGCCCAGAGCAGCCACCTGCCTCGTTTTGACCTCCTGCCCGCAGGTCTTGCTGAGCTCTCACAGGGTGCTCTGGTCCCTTGAACTCGACACCCGCCCCAGGCTGAGTGCAGTGGCGACACATCGGCCCCCCTGTGGAGTAGGTTCTCCTTCCTGATGTAAGACAAGCATTTTCCACGCCTTGTCACCAAGTTTCCGTGAGGTCCTCAGCAGGTGGAATCCCTCCTGACTGGTTCCTGGGCCCTGGGAAGCTCGAAGAGGGTCTCATTCCCTGGTGAAGTTCCCCTTGTGTGGATGGGGCCATGGGTCCCTGGGACCCCTGATTATACCATCCAGGGAGGAGTGAGCAAGCGTTGGGTTCCCTAGGCAGCCACGTGGCGATGGGTAGAACTCTGGGTGGAGGTTGGCCTCCACCGCCACAGGCCTGCACTCCCTATGGCTCCTCTCGCCCTGCAGACTGGAGGTGGCCTCGGATGGGAGAACTTCCCAGGCCTGGGCAGGGGCGAGGTCCTGCCTCTTCCGCCTCTGCCAGCTACTCCCCAGCAGGTATGAGAGGCATAGGGTGAGGGCCTGGCTTCCATCCCTGTCGTAAGGCACAACAGCAGCCACCGCACAGGCGCTCTCAGCGCGTGGTTATCAAGGGCTTGAGGGACACAGGGCTCTTTACAAGAGATGCTTCCACAGACCCGAGTCTGAAATTGCTGTGACACCCTTAGATTTGGGGACATTGTTTGAGATCATTCAGCTGGGAAGGGATACAGCTGGGATTTGAACCAGGCCGTTGGGGCTCTTTATCCATTTACCCTCCGTGCCAGGGCCTGTGGTGCTACTGAGGACCACACTGCAGGGGCCCCAGGAAGCCGTGGCTCTCATGTTCACGTGGCTGGGGACTTGAGTTTGGGCCCCTGGTGAGGTCTGGGTAAGCCTTTCTCACTTGTCCTCTTTGAAATGGCAAGAGGAGTTTCGTGCTGAGCTCAGTTGGTAGAGCGCTGCTCCACGTGCTCTAAGGCCCTGGGTTTGATCCCCAGCGTCACAATGGGAGAAGGACCTGGCAGCCCACTCCCGACACAATCAGCCATTGAAAACCCCAAGGATAGCAGAGAAGCACCGTCAGATACAGTGCCTCTTTTATTCTGTGGTACATGGGGTCGCTGAGTCAGCCCTGACTTGAAAGCACCTAACAGACAGCCTGGCTGGCTGGGATTTAGCTCAGTTGGTAGAGCATTGTGCTGCAG
>VMDO01019068.1:15000-40543 GCA_007922755.1 Pedetes capensis | reverse complement strand
AGGTCTCCTCAGTTTTAACTTTACAAAGAGTGTAACTTTAGAGTGACCCGTCCACGTTTTGTCCTTTGTTTCTATTTTCTTCAGCCTTTTCTGTGGGTCAGAACTCCCCATTCTTGGGGCCGAGCCCAGATCCCTGCATTTCTTCCAACTCGGATGACTGCCTGAGGTCCTGGTTGGTGCCTGCTCAGACTCTCCTGGGGCTGAGGGTTCAGCTCCATGGTAGAGCGCTTGCCTAGCAGGTGTGAGGTCCGGGGTTTGATTCCCATTCACTGCAAAGTTAATAAATAATATAAAAAACTCCCAATATAAATTTATTTTGTTAAAAAACCCTTTTTAAAAAATCAATATTCAACATTACTATTTAGCTAAAATCCGTATTTAACTTTACGAGGGTTTCTATCACAACACTTCTCTGGGAAGCCAGTGGAAGCCAGTTGTTGTTGTTAGGTGCTGTCAAGTTGGTATCCAACTCATAGCGACCCTCATAGGGTTTTCAATGGCTGACTGTTTCGGGATTGCCTTGGGAGTGGATTGCCAGGTCCTTCTCCCGTTTTTGTGGTGCTGGGAATTGAACTCGGGGCCTCAGAGACTGCAGCACAGCGCTCTACCAACTGAGCTAAATCCCAGCCCTAGTCATGGCGGTAGACCTGCCAAACCTGCCAATCACAGCTGAAGGAGGCTTTTCTGAAACTGGTTGATGGTCGAGCTGGAGTAAGAGGATAGGGTTGCCAAACATCAAGTAGTCAAACCACAGCTTAGAAATTCAGGTCAGATGTTCATATACCAAGCTGTTTTTCCAAAATACTGAATCTTTAATTTAAATTTCAAGTGGTAATAAAAATGGGCACGAATTGTGTTCATCACCCACATCGTCTAAGAATTCAATCCCTATCAATACCTGTCCCTGGGGATGAAGATTGAAATAAAAATGCACGTTTCCTGGAACTTTAAGAGATTCAATAGACAAGGAGAGAACATCTTTTACTTGTGTATGCATAGACCACGAATTAGCAGGAGATGAGGGAGATCAAAAGCTTCAGGCTTTGATGAGGAAGAAAGCCTTCTGTTCAGCCCCTGATAAAAAAGCTGCCTCTAGTCAGATGACTTTTAAAAGGGGTTTAAAAGTATAGAGCAAGCATAAACCTAAAGTTCACCACAGATATACAAACAACCAGGAGCATAGCTTTCCCTTCCCAAACTTACACTTTCCGTATAAACAAGGGAGCAAAGGTGCCATCTTGAATTTTCTTCCTTTTCTCTGGAAAGGTACATGAGGACCCTGGGCTCTTGTGGTTTCCCTGGGGTCATTGCGTGTCCTCAGATGAGCAGGCATGGAGAAGGAGCAGCTGAGTAGATGAAGATTTTTTACCAGACTTGTTTTTCTTATTTAAGTCCTGATTTCTGGGAAGGATTTGTGTGTATGGGATGGGTTATTTTCAGAAAAGGGCCCTCTTGCAAACGGGCTGGTTTGTGCTGAAAAATGATATATAGGACTCTTCCAAGGGCGAGGGAAAGTTGATCCAAGGCTTGAAAAGAAGGGAGTTAATTTTAAAAGACAACACATATTCCTTGTATGGTTTTGAAAAGAATAGATTCAAAATTTTCGATTTTCATAATGCTGTGGCTGAGTACAATTTAGTTGGTTTTAAAAAGTTATCATCCATGGCTGCTTTAAGGGGCTGGGATCTAGCTCAGTTGGTATAGCGCTGCTCTGCAGTCTCTGAGGTCCCAAGTTCGATTCCCAGTCCTGCAAAAATGGGAGGACCTGGCAATCCACTCCTGAGGCAATCCTGAAACAGTAAGCCATTGAAAACCCTATGAGGGTCACTATGAGTCGGACATGACTCGATGGTACCTAACAACAACAATTTTGAGACAGAGTCCCACTAAGTTACCCAGAGTGCCTCTGGCCTCGAACTTGTGTTCCTCCTGCCTCGGCCTCCTGAATCACTGAGATTGAAGATGGGTACCACCGTGCCTGGATCATTTCTGATTTTTGCTCGTCCTTTTCCTACTCTGCTGATACCCGCACGTTCATACATACTGCTGATTATTCCTTCCTCATTTTCCTTCCACACTTCCCCCCGTGTCGCACCCCAAAGTTCAGCCTTCATTACCTCATCCCTGATCATTTGAATGCCTCTGAAGGGATTTTTCTTTTTTGGACTTTTTTTTTCCACCCGAATTCAGCCAGAGCCCATAACACCATCTAATTAATTTTCCTGAAACACTTTGATCATGTAACCACTCTGACCTCAAAATGTTATAATTCCCCTGGCCTGTTGGACAAAACAAAACTTGTAGCACGGCACCCAGGGTCGGGCTGACCTTTGCTTTCGGCTTACTTCCCCTGGTTCTGGCCAAACTATTTGCTAGAAACGCCTTGACGTTTTTGCCTCCGAATTTTTGTTCAAAGTCTTTCATGCGGCGAAAGTGTCTCTTTCCTTCTCTGTCATACGAATCATCCACATCCTCAAAGCCAAACGTAAGCTAACCTTCGCCTTCCAGATGCCCCTTAAAGCTTAGGCGCTTAATGATCCAGCTCGGAGAGATGCTTCTGCTCAGTCGCCAGCCAGAGCCACAGCAGAGCGACCCTGTCTGGGCGTCAAGAGGATTCTGAAGACAGAATCGAAGGTGGTATCACCCTACCGAAGAACTGGGGGGAGAAGCAGCGAGAAACAAGACCAGGCTGCCCTGCGCAAAGCTGTGGGGAAGGAATGCTTTTGTGTGATTAATGAGAAGAAGGTTAGAGAAACTCTGGAAAGGATTTGAGTCAGGAGAAATAAAGGCAGCTACAGGGGTGAGGTGGGAGCCGCAAGTCTGGCCGTCACAGGGCTGGCGATCCCCTTAATGAACTGTTTTAAGTAACACTGAAGCAGCTGTTTTCTGAGCCACACAATAGTTGCGGGGGTATCCATCTCTTAGAGGATATGGTGTGAATTTTCCAAGGAAAGGATTATAGTGGAGCCTAAAACAGTCTAAAATTCCTTTAAAAATGGGAGGTTTTCGGCAGGAAATATACCCCCCTCTTATAATCATATAATAAGGGTTTCTACTTCAGTTGTTATTGCACCTTCTCGGAGGGACCTAACCGCTTCCCGTCCACACCACCTTTCACAGAACTTGTAGTGGGGACTTTGATCAAATCCCACACGGTTCCACCTTATCATTAGCAGCATTTTACAACATACACATATCCCATGCCATGTGTAGGTCACAGTCTGTCTCCAGGATTACAAGTCCTGGAGTCTTGGTTTATAATTTTGAACTCTCTGGACCACATATAATATTCAGGATATGGCATTTGTGACTAAACAATATGTTGGAAGAAACTCATGCTAATGGCATTTGGCTGGAGTTGAAAGCATAGCTTTTAATGTTCACGAAGATCTGAAAGAACCTCAGTTTTTGTTTTCTCCAAAGGTCCTTCACAGTTAACTGCATAATATCCAATTATGCATCTTAGAAGAATTAAGGGTTGAGAAAACCCAGCTTCGATTGGAATCTTTGATTCCATGGAATATGTTTTCTGCAAACCAGCGCTTAACAAGTAAAGTCTTCCCTCTGGGATTTTGATGATTGTCATGGTGTTTGAGTTTGCCTTGCAAAGCCACAGATCTATTACAGTAAAATGTTGCAGTTTAAAATGGTTTAAAAGTCTAGCATTGTAGCTGATTTCTTTCATTACTTCATCAGGGTAGGAAAAAAAAAATCCCACAAGTCTTTTTTTTTTTCCCCCTTATGTCTTAAATGAACTGAGGCTTTCCTATTTATTTGCTAAGCTCACAGCATGTTAATAAGATCATTTTTTAAAGGTGTGGGAATCAGGTATCATGAAAATATTTTAATCTTAAGGAGAGAGGGAAACTGTAATTATCATTTACTGCCAGTGAACAGGGGCCACAGGGAAAGCTGTGTTTAGTCTGATTCTGTGGGGAAGGGAAAGGCAGCCTAGCCATCCAGCCACGGCTGGGAAACAATTTGCTAGGGCTGCAGGTGTTGCTCTGGTAGGAAGAGGTACGAGTCCTACATCAGTCCTACATCGCGTGTCTGGTTTTGCTGAAACACAGGGCCCCAGGAGTTCGTCACTATAGTTTCCCTTAATGTGGTAAAACGTTATAGATAGCACTTCTCTGAGGTCCAAAGCAAGGGCTAGGTTCATCTTCCTCTGGTTGGGGGAATTACATTCTCCATTGAGTGAGACAAGACTTGATTATTGGTTGTTACTTAGTTACTTAGTAACCGAATTCCAGTGCTCTAAATCAAGGCTTCCCAGCCTTAGCACTGTTTACCTCCTGAGTCTAAAAGTTCTTTGCCACTGGGGACTGCTCTGCGCACCCTAGAATGTTCAGCAGCAGCCCCCACTGCTGCCATCAGAGGCTGGTGACACGCTCTTCTCCATCTTTTCTCATGTTATCACTGAATATTCCCTAGGGTGCACACAGAGGAACCTCCTCTAGTTGAAAATAAGGGTTCCAGATTTTACTTTATATTTGGGTATTAAATTACTACAGACTAGTTTTAGGGGCCTTAAACACCTCAGTGGTTGTCCTAAAATACTAATGAAGACAGAGAATTAACAAGGAGCAAAAGGGCAACTTTCCTTCCAATGGAAACGTGTTGTGATACGGCATAAAAAGGATTGTCATGACCTCTAGAATGGTCCTGGAAACTGTGATTCCATCTAGGGCAGAACCTAAAGCACTCATGCAATTTGTAAGATTCTGGGGGATCCATCATAGTTACATTTCTCCAAAGGCTTAGTTTACTTCCACGTGGCTGCATCCTTTAGTTTCAGGTGTAAACGTCTATTAAAAAAATAATAAAAGGGCAATGCATATGCTAAAGAAAACCAGGGATAGCAAAATCATACTGCTATTTCCCATTCCTATTCCCATGGCAGACATTACTAATCAATTGTGGTGCTCCTTGATGCTGAGTCAAGTGTCAAGCCTCAAAATCTTTCTCTACACAAGGCTCCAAGTATGGCTACCATCTTGGAATTAGAACTCAAGGTGAAACCTTTAGACAGCACTAAAATCCACAGCGTCAGGATCCCTTGGGGGCCTAGCCTACTGAATCAGGAACTGGGGAGCAGGCAGCAATCTTTTGTTAATCTCCTTTCTAAATGCCCCCCGCCCCGGGTGTTTTAGATGCACACTGAAGTGTGAAAGCACCGATCTAAGGTGTGTTTATTCAGTTTTGGTCTGTGCAATGCTCCCCTCCCACCCCAGTTGTAAATACTCAATGGCTGTGGGTAGAGCCTCAGTTTCTGCATTTGCTGGTGGCTTGTGGGCACAGCAGAGCATGTGAGGTTGATCAAAAGAATGGGAATTGGGAGGAGGAAAATACCCAACCTGCTTTCCAACCTCAGTGCCATGGCCCTGTAGGGTGAGCCAATGCCAGGGCCCAGGAGGCTGGGTGGGGGATCACACCAGGGCAGCCACCTCCAGCAGTGACAGTACTTTCTGTGGAGTGGCCAGGTGGAGGAAGGTGGCCTCAGCAGGGCCAGGGAGCAGGGAGTGCTTTCTTTTTTATCTTTTCTTTTCTTTTTATTTTTCTTTTTTTTTTTTTGCAGTACTGGGGGTTGAACCCAGGGCCTCACGCCTGCATGCTCTGCAAGTGCTGGACCACTGAGCTGCGCCCCAAGCCCACTTTTTTTTTTTTTAACTTGTTGGGACAGGGTCTCGGTAAGTTACGCAGACTGCCTCTGGTCTCAAACTTGCGATCCTCCTGCCTCTGCCTCCCGAGCCACTGGGATTTCAGGCGTGTGCCACCGCGCCCCACAAGAGCACTCTCTTAAACCACCCAACTAGAAGGTCCCCAGCCCCCATTCCTCAGGAGACTCACTGCCCCGGGCCTGGGGCTCCACCGGCTGCCAGTTTACTGGGCTTCTAATTCCCATCTGACTTCTACCACTGCCAAGACAGGTGTGGCCAGGAGAGTGACAGTTACAATGTCCTACTCCTTTCTGGCAAAGTCCTGTCATTCTGATATTTTCTCTGGTTATTTTATCAGCTCAGCTTCCCTTGTTTCTTCAGTGCTAACTGGTGCTCTGATTCGATTCTGTGTTTTATGGAGTGTGGAGTCATAGTAATTTCCTTGCCCTGCTTCCAGTGGGGTCCAGGCCTGATGGGCATCTTGGTCTTGAAGGGCTTCACACACAAGGAAATCTGCATGAGGTCCCCCTGGGCGCAAACAGCCTTTACCCACCTTACTCAGCAGATCGGGTTTGGAAGGACACCCACTTATTCCAGAGTCAAATCACTGTCCAAGAGGGAGCCTGACTGTCTCAGTTGTGGTCGTTAGGTGCTGTCGAGTCGTGTCCGACTCATAGCGACCCTTACAGGGTTTTCAATGGCTGATTGTTTCAGGATTGCCTTGAGAGTGGATTGCCACCTCCTTCTCCCATTTTTCCGGTGCTGGGAATCGAACTCAGGACCTCAGAGACTACAGAGTGGCGCTCTACCACCTGAGCTAAATCCCAGCCCCACTGTCTCAGAGCCAGCTGGAAAAAAAAATTAAGAGATCCTGGCGGTTGAGGTAGGGTAGGCCCAAGCCTGTCTAAGGACTCGGAGAGGTCCAGCAGCCATTGCAAGGCATCAGCTGGGCACAGACCTTCCCCTGGCAGTGGACAGCCACCCTGGCCACCCCCTCCGCCTTCAGGAAACCTCTGTGTGGTGGGAGGGGAAGAAGGCAGCCGTGATGCTGTTATGGTTCCTGAGTCAGCCTGCACCCATCATAGGAAATCAGGCTCCATGAAATGTTAATCATCTCTTAGAAAAAACAGTTTATTTTCCACAGTTTTGAAAACAGAAACTCCGTTCCTGGGCAGGCTCTGTTATCTGATTCTCTCAGCTTACACTTCTGCAAGCCACCGTACAGGTATGTGTAAAAGCCACCCCGCCGTCTTTGGAAAGGTGGTAACATAGGTACCGTGCTCTCCCAACCCCAACACCCACACACACTGTGATCGAGCTATAGTCAGAAATGTGCCATAACTGACATTTCCTCCCACCAGCTTCACATTGCCCATGCAGTTCTGGAGAATGGTATCACTCTTCAACACAGAATGTTCTACTCCTTTCTAGCAAGGTCCCGTCATTCTGAGATTTTCTCTGGGTATTTTATCAGCTCAGCTTCCCTTGTTTCTTCAGTGCTAACTGGCGCTCTGATTCGATTCTGTGTTTTATGGAGTGTGGAGTCATAGCGATTTCCTTGCCCTGCTTCCATTAACTTCCTGGTACTATTGTTCGGTGTCTCCAGAGCCTGATGTGTAATCCAACTGTTTCCCTCATATGTGGGAAGCAGAAAGCGGCTTGCTTATGTCATAAACAATTCTTGCTACAGTTTTCCTTTTTCTTTAACTCTTTTCCCACGAAAATTCTGGCGAAAGCCTCGTCTGGTGTTCTTGGACTTAGCGCGAGCCTGGTATACAGGGAGCATTCCTGGGATGCTTGATCATTAAATGAAGTCATTAGAGTTGGCTTGGAATAAAATGCTAATTTCACCAAGCGCAGCCTGAAGCTTTGGAAGAGAGGGCACAACAGAATTCACGTTGTGCTCACTTCTTCTTGGGTTCCCCAGATTTGCCCCTCACTGTTTTCAAGGCCTTGATTCTACTCAGATCTTGGACCACTTCACAGGACAAATTAGACCTCATTTCATTGGAACAGTGGCTGTCACTTGGTCATGGCCCTTCAGCTCTGCCTCCAGCTCGGAAGTCCTCCACGTGGCTCCCGTCCCTTCCTGAACTCAGAGCCAGTGTGGCTTTTGTCTCCAGAGACCCCACGGGCCTGCCCTAGCTATGGAGCGCCTTCCCGCAGCGCCGCACAGCCCACTGCCTGTTCCTGCTCTCCAGCGCCTCCTCTCTCCTCTGCAACTGATGAAATAATCTGCACACAGTGGATTGATTGAAATCCATGCTTTCAAGAGCAAAATGTTCTGTTGTTGGGGTTCCCTCTGGCCCAGCAAAATACCAAGGAGCTTCACCACAACACCAGTACACTCGGGGACCCTCAGGGGTGGGCAAGAGCTGGTCAGTGGCTCCAAGAAGGACCTCAGGAGCTTTCTTATATCAAGGGAACTTTATGAAGCTGCTCCTTTGCAGGACAGCCTAAGGCTTTCTAGCCGACAGCACAGGTTACTGCTGCTGTGATGGAGTAACAGCTCTGTATCAGTAACAAGGGATGGGATTTAGCTCAGTTGGTAGAGGGCTGCGCTATAGTCTCTGAGGTCCAGAGTTCAATTCCCAGCACCGCAAAAATGGGAGAAGGACCTGGCAATCCACTCCCAAGGCAATCCCGAAACAGTCTGCCATTGAAAACCCTATGAGGGTCTCTATGAGTTGGATACCAACTTGACAGCACCTAATAACAACAACAATCAGTAACAAATGGGGCTGGGATTTAGCTCAGTTGGTAGAGCGCCATTCTGTAGTCTCTGAGGTCCCAGGTTCGATTCTCAGCACTGCAAAAATGGGAGAAGGACATGGCAATCCACTCCCAAGGCAATCCTGAAACAATCAATCACTGAAAACCCTATGAGGGTCACTATGAGTTGGATACCGACTGGAAGGCACCTAACAACAACAACAACAGTAACAAACAGTTCTGATTTCCTCACTGGCTGCGCCGAAGGTCCAGTGATGTTGCCTCTAGCTGCTTGTCTTCTCCTCTCACCTCCTCCCTGCCATGGGGGGGATTGAGAGCTCTTCTTGGCTTGTTCAAGGTCTTCTTTCTTAACCTGGGAGTCTTGCCTCTCAGCAGCTTGATTGAAGGTCAGGATGATTGAAACGGCGAAGTCAGGTGTAGGGTGTAACAACCAGAGTCAAGGTGGTCAGGAAGAAAGAAAAGAATAGACCCTTGTGGTAGTCGGTAGTGTGCTTACATACACCCTAAGTGGGGGTGTGGACCAGGGTGCAACCAATCAGAGAGCGCCTCATGCCAGGAGGAGCAGCTCTCCCTGTGAGGGCTTGGAAAAGTGCATTTAGGATTGGGGGGTTAGGTGCAGGCTGGACCAGTCACTGAACTTTCCTTAGTAACTAACTGGATAGCTCTTGGATGGCAATCAGGCTGAAAAAGGCCACACCGGAGCTGGGCTGTTTGAAGGCCATCTTAAATCACTTGATGGGAGAGGTAATAGGTAAAGGAGAGACCGCAGGTGAAAGGTGAACTGGGACTTAGGTAGATTAGCTCTTAGGGAGTCAAATAGGTCCCAGTCTAGATTCCTGGGCTAAGGGTAAACAGATGTGGCAGAAACAGGGCAGGATCTGGGGAGGGCTCAGACTGAGCCCAGACTGAGTAGCCTCGGCCTTGGCACCCTCCTGGTTCACCTCGGGGGTATCCAGATAATCCCCTATACCCTATCTTTGGCCCCTCCAGTACAACCCTGTCAGATCCTTTGCCTTCTCCATCAAACATCCTTTTTGGAGAAGTCACCTATGGATTCCATCTTGATTTCCTTATCTCCCGTTCCCTATTCAAAACACACGGTAAGTCTCACCTGGCCCTAAACTCCTCCACAAATGTGCAGAACTGAGATTTCTGGCTGATTCTGAAGCAGGCAGCAATGTGGGGGTGGGAAAAGGCAGAGAAAGACTGGAAGTGGGGACACTCGTTAGAAGCAATCACAATGCTAAGAAGCAGGGGGTGAGGAAGCCAGGCACTGGGGTGGGTCGGGAGTCAGAGTGGGAGGGCTGGGGTAGGAATGTGGGGCTGGTCCCATCTACAGCACTTGCTCCTGATGGCGCATGGTGTGTATACAGCTTGAGTGTTTAAGAAAGTTTTGGCATCATTTGCAAATATAGAAACCTCAGGAGGAAAATTGTTGTTGTTGTTAGGTGCCGTCGAGTCGGTATCCAACTCATAGCGACCCTCATAGGGTTTGCAATGGCTGACTGTTTCGGGATTGCATTGGGAGTGGATTGCCAGGCCCTTCTCCCATTTTTGTGGTGCTGGGAATCGAACTCAGGACCTCAGAGACTGCAGAGCGGCGCTCTACCAACTGAGCTAAATCCCATCCTGGAGGAAAATTAGGTGAGGTTAAAGACGAGATGAATTTTAGACAGACTGAGTTGGTGGGGGTGTTGGATGGTGGGAGATAAAAGCTGGATGTCTGGACTTAGGGCTCACGAAGGAAATGAGAATTAAAGGCGTCCGCTTTCAAGCCAGCTACACAGGGGATATCTTTCAGGGGCGGCTGTGAGTTTCCCAGAAAAGGAAGGAGATACGGCCAGACCATGACTTAGGGTGGCGCCGTGAATTCTGTATTTCAGGGACAGATGTAGAAGGCCACAAAGGAGAATGAGGGAGAGACTTAGAGGGCTGGAAATCCAAGGTGGACTCTTGGTGAGCACAGCCCAACGATGCAGAGAGATCAAGAGCGGGGGAGCGTGATGAGGCCCAGACCTTGGCGTGGGGTTATCTTAGTCATCTGCCTACCGCTATAACAAACCCCTGAGATCATCCACTTCCAAAGTTGTTGTTGCTAGGTGCTGTCGAGTCGTGTTCGACTCATAGTGACCCTCATAGGGTTTTCAATGCCTGATTGTTTCAGGATTGCTTTGGGAGTGGAATGCCAGGTCCTTCTCCCATTTTTGCAGTGCTGGGAATCGAACTCAGGACCTCAGAGACTGCAGCGCAGCACTCTACCAACTGAGCTAAATCCCAGCCTGCTCACTTCCAAAGAGAGAAAGGTTATTTTGGCTCACGGTTTTGGAGGTTCTAGCCCATGATCAGTCAGGTGACTCTGTTCCTTTTCGGCCTGTGGTGAGGCGGGAACAAGAGCAAAGCCCTTCACCTCACGGCTTGGACTCCAAGAGGGAAAAAGAGGAAGAGGAGGGGCTGGGCTCCCAGCGGCCCTGCGGAAGTCATGCCCCCCATAACCTGCAGACTTCCCACGAGGCCCCACCTCTTGAGGGTTCTACTGCTCCCTCACAGTGTCACTCTGGGCACAGTGGCTTTAACCCAGGACATTAGGGGTACATTCCAGATGCAAAATGTAGCAGAAATCATCCATTTGTTGTTGTTTAACCATGAACAGGCATGTATAGTGGGCTGAACGCTATATTGGGAACTAGACCAGAGATCTGGTAAGGAACAACAAATTCTGTGTCTGCCTGTAGGTAGCATACACTCTAACGTTAGTGGAAGAAAATTAATGAGGAATTACAGGTCAGTTGGGCTGGGATTTAGCTCGGTCGGTAGAGCGCCGCTCTGCAGTCTCTGAGGTCCCGAGTTCGATTCCCAGCATCACAAAAAATGGGAGAAGGACGTGGCAACCCACTCCCAAGGCAATTCTGAAAAACAATCTGCCATTGAAAATCCTAAGAGGGTTGCTATGAGTCGGACACGACTCGACGGCACCTAACAACAACAACAACAGGTCAATTTGCTAAGTCCAATTGCAAAGAGCATGCTGGGTGTCGCTGTCTCCAGCCTCAGGTGGATGGATTTAGAGACTGCCGGGCCTCCCTCTTCCAGTGAGGGCTCTGGGACTAGCTGCCGGGACCTCAGGGATGGCTTGGCTGCTGGTTGGCTGTGTGATATGCAGCAGGGGACTTATCTGCTCTCTGCAGATTTCCTCATCAGTAGTAAAAAAAAGGATCTGTTGTTGTTAGGTGCCATGGAGTCAGTGTCCGACTCACAGGGACCCTACGTACAACAGGTGAAACACTATTGTCAGTGCTTCTCTGCTGTTCATAGGGTTTTCAATGGCAGATTGATTTTTGGGAGTGGATTGCTGGGTCTGTCTCCCAAGCCTACAGTACCTGGTGTTCCCAGGCAGTCTCCCGTCTAAGTACTAACCAGGCCCGACCCTGCTTAGCTTCTCAGATCTGATAGGATCGGCCACCACAGGGCTACGACTGCAGGCTAAGAAAAGGATAATGATCATAATTACTACATTTACTTCACAGGTTTGTGGTGAGGATCAATATGCTAAGACATGTGACAGATTTTTTTTTTTTTCCACAGTACTGGGAGTTGAACCCAGGGCCTTGCACCTGCATGCTTTGCAAGTGCTGGACCACTGAGCTGCGCCCCCAGCCTTTTTATTTTTTTTTTACTTTTTGAGACAGGGTCTCGCTAAGTTATGCAGACTTCCTCTGGTCTCGAACTTGTGATCCTCCTCCCTCCGCCTCCCAAGCCGGACATGTGACAGATTATAGCAGGGAATGACTTGTGGGAAAGCCTCTACGCACAACAATCCAGCGTTTGTGATTTTTATAGCAGCCTTATGCACTAGATTCTGTTCGCGTTTGTGTTGATGAGGAAACCGGAGCAGAGAGGTGACATAGCTTCCCCAGAGTCGCACACCTGAAAGTGGTTGGTTTATTTGTCTCCTCGACAGCCTATGGGTGGGAGAGGGATTCTTACATGGGACCATGGTGGTGGCCAGACACAGACAGCAGTTTACTTGCCACGTAGGCTCACAGCCTGGGTGGAAGGACACTGTGTGTCAGCCAGGGCTGCATAGGTGCTCAAGATCAGGGCAAATGGTCAGGGCCCGCGAGAGGAAGGTTTGTGGCAACAGCAGGGAGGGGCGCCCCGGGTTCGTGGCGGAGGGCGTGGCTGGCTTGTTGGAGGCACTCCGCAGGCTGGAAGGGAACCAACACTCGCCTCCCAGAGACAGGCAGGCGCTGTGTCTGGCCCTGGAAGGCGTGCCGTGCGTCTGGGGGGCCGTGTGCGTCACAGCACAGTGGGAAGGGAGTCTGTGGTCAGGCCATCGGGGCCTTTCATTGTGTCGACTGTCAAAGCAGCATTTAACACGGGGCCCTCCCTTCAGGCCGCCCACCTGAGTGGCCTCCTGGGGATTAGGGCCCGGGAGGTCTGGGTGTGGGTCCAATCTTGTCTACACTCTTCTGCATTGCCTGCCTGGTGGTTCCTTCCACACATCTTACATCCTCAGCTCCCAAACCATCCCCTCACACCCAGCCCTTCGCCTGCAGCTCCGTCTGGATTGTGTGTTGCCGGTTGAAATCCCCCTTTTACAGAGGCTCATGCCTGCAGCTGTAGCCCTGTGGCATCCGATCCTGTCAGATCTCGGAAGCTAAGCAAGGTTGGGCCTGGTTAGTCCTTGGATGGGAGACCACCTGGGAACACCAGGTGCTGCAGGCTTGGGAGACTGACCCAGAAGCCCACTCCCAAAAATCAATCCGCCATTGAAAACCCTATGTATGAATAGCAGAGAAGCACTGACAATAGTGTTTCACCTGCCGTACATAGGGTCACTATGAGTCAGACACCGACTCGAAGGCACCTAACAACAACAACAGAAGCTCACCTCAAATACCAGCCATCACGGGAGCCTTCCCTGTCTGTCAGATGGAGCCCCGCCCACGTTTGCAGGCAGCACTCTGCAGGGGAAAGGGGGTACCACAAAATCATGGACCAACTTCTGGCTTCGCTGTTTACTCACCACACAATCCTGGGGACCTAAGCGCAGCTTGGTCAGCTCAGTTTTCCCATTTCCCAAGTGGGGCTAATGATATCTATTTGAAAGGGCATCATTGAGATCATTCCTGCAGTCACATGCAGGGTACATCTAGAAGGCCCACAGTAGAGACGATTCCTGTCTCTTACTTGCTTGCTTCTCTGCTGACTCCCACAGTATTCAGCCTCAGACTATAATTTCTTGTTTATTTGTCTTGTTCATGCTCTCGTAGATTATAAATTTTCCGAGAGCTCCTATTTTACATTTTCTCTTATACATTTTTGGACTGGGTTTTTGCTCCTTACCATTACTTCCGAGTTGCGATGTTTCCATTGGTGTGGGGCTGGGGGTGGGGCAGCTCTCAGTGCAGGCTGCTCTGCAAGTCAGCAAGGCTGACTGGGCCCAGGGCTTGTCTCTGCCTCTTCTCCTCGCAGCTGCCTTACTCCTGGGAACTCCTTTTATTCCTAAAGTATGCATTCCTGAGAGACGTGGCAGGATGCCATAAGTTTACATTATATTACATAACTCTTTGTTATGGTGGAACTGGCTGATCTATCCAATCCCAACACTGGGTTAAATAGAGTATAATTTTCAGAAACGGAAGAGAGTCAGGGATGAGAACAGGAATTAAAACAAGGGCCGAAAAATGTGACTTGAGTTTCTAAGATAAACTTTGCTTCTTGGTAATTTTAACACCTGATTCAGGAATGGGAAGAAAACAGAGCTCAGAGACATTCTTTGTGCTATTTGTTTATGAATAATATCTGTCCTAGAAGAAGTACAACCAGGGTGCTCCTTGGAAGCAAAGATGGCTGGACTGTCTCTTACATACTTTGGACATGTTGTCTGGAGGGAACAATCTCTGGGGAAGTACGTCATGCTTGGGAGAGTAGGGGATCAGTGAAAAAAAAAGGCAGACCCTCAACTAGAGGGATTAACACAGTGGCTGCAACAATGGGCCTAAACATAAAAAATCACATGCCTGGCACAGTGTCTGGGAGTGTTTTATTCTGCTGTTGCTATGAGTTGGACCTGACTCAATGGCACCTAACAACAACAAGGGGAGAAATACGAAACAGTCTTGGGAAGAAATGTTAGAATTTATTGAGGATTTAAAAGATTTTTTTTCTCACATTCTCTATTCTCATTAATATATTTGATGGAGAAATGAATGTGTTGATTTGCAAAGAGAATGGAAGACAGGATGCCAGTGGTTTATTGATTTTTCTCACTCAGTCCCCCCTAAGGTGTATGGTTTGGTATACTCAAGGGATCCCATGTCTGTTAGTTTTGCTTTTTATATGAATAAAATGAGAGAGGCAGCATTGGCTGCTGCTAGGTGATAGCCCTGGCTGTCACTGTGGGACCAAGGGCTGGATAGAAGTGCAGCTGGGGTTCAGAGGTCACTGCTTGTCTCTAAATAGGTGTGAACTGAGAAGGAATCATTTCCTTGTGATTCTAAGCTGTGCAGGGGAGGGCAACCACTGGCGAGCTACACTCATTGGCCAATGAATTCGCTGGATTTGCATTGTGTAATCCTAACGTCTGAGCCAGATTTACTTGTAAAAATCTCAAATGTTGGAAAAACTACGTCATTGAAAGTAATTACAGAAATCTGAAGCAACCCAAACCCTTTCCAGAGCTATTGATTCTAATCCAGCCAAGTGCCCTCTCCGCCCCCTTGTGAGATATATAATTTGCTCTAAGTGCTGTGGGTATAATTTATCCAAATTTCTACCCAACACTTTCATAAGATATCAATTAAATATTTCCTCTTAGCAAACTGAATAGACTTTAGAAACTAGTGAAACAACCTGAAATCCCTTCTAGAAAAAAACAATAGAGTAAATAAATATCCTACATAAAGTAAATATCTAAATGATACCACAGTTTGCTATCTATCGAGTGATTGACATTTCATTGTTACAATCTGTTTTTCACTTGTTCTTTTCTGGTTTGCTAATAACAGGGGATTAATTGTGCAAAGGTATTTGTACTAATCTTTTGAGAAGTCGATGTGGAAATAGTGAAGCTATTTCCAGGGTATTCTGGGGAGGTATAATAGGTGTCAGAACCATATTGTTGTTGTTAGGTGCTGTCGAGTTGAGTCCGACTCATAGCAAACCTCATTGGGTTTTCAATGGCTGACTGTTTCAGGATTGCCTTGGGAGTGGGTTGCCACATCCTTCTCCCATTTTTGTGGTGCTGGGAATTGAACTCGGGACCTCAGAGACTGCAGAGCGGCCCTTTACCAACTGAGCTAAATCCCAGCGTCAGAACGATAGAATACAATAATAGACCAAGAAAAATATACTGGAATCATAGCAAATCCATTTTACTCTAGGCTTGATACAGGGCCTTTCACTTTGATAGATGGCTCCTCCAGGTTTTGGACCTCGCTTTGTGTCTAACCAGATAAGATACAAACAGGAAAGAAATCCTGGGGCTAGGAAGGAAGATATTCATTCATTTTCAAGCTTTTGCTTTTTCTACAAAAGGAAGCTATCCAGCAGTTTGAGTTGTAAGGGTCTTCGTGATCATTGTTCTAGAGCCATCTTTGAGAGGAGGACCTGTAGCCTTCTCTGGCTGATGCTTTTAAAAGTAGAGGGTTGCAAGCCAGGTGCAATGGTGCACACCTATAATCCCAGCGGCTCAGGAGGCAGAGGCAGGAGGATCGCAAGTTCGAGACCAGAGGCAGTCTGTGTAATTTAGCGAGACCCTGTCTCAAAAAGTAAAAAAAAATGGACTGGGAGTGCAGCGCAATGGTCCAGCACTTGCAGAGCATGCAAGCACAAGGCCCTAGGTTCAACACCCAGTACCGCAAAAAAAAAAAAAAAAAAAAAAAAAAAAAAAGTAGAGGGTTGCTAGCCAGGTGGAAGTTGGCACACTGTGTCTGTGTGCTGCCTGTGTGACAGGGCAGGATCCCATGCATTCAAAAATCATTTGGACAACAATCCTCATTTCAGGAGTGAGGAGGGTGGAGCAGAAGCCTGAAAATTATATGCTTAGAGATTCTCTTGGCTGCAAAGCTTTTATGCAAGCATACTTTTGTGATAAGTCTCTTCAAGTTTGTTGTTGTTAGGTGCCCTCAAGTCGGTATCTGACTCATAGCGACCCTCATAGGGTTTTCAATGGCTGACTGTTTCGGGATTGCCTTGGGAGTGGATTGCCACATCCTTCTCCCATTTTTGTGGTGCCAGGAATCTAACTCGGGACCTCAGAGACTGCAGTGGAATGCTCTACCAACTGAGCTAAATCCTAGCCCCTCTTTAAGTTTAGCATTCTTTTATTATTAGGATTGCTTGGGAAGATGTGTTTAGTTTAATGTTCTGATTAATAACAATTATGAATGAGTTACCAGCTTCTTTTCTCTTTTCTTTCCTTTTCTTTTTATTGTGCAGTACTTAGGGGGTGAACCCAGGGCCTCACACATACTTTGCAAATGCCCTACCACTGAACTGCACCCTCGGCCCAGTTTTTATTTCTTTCTTTTTATTTGGAGACAGAGTGTCCCTAAGTTATCCATGCTGCCTGTGGCCTTGAACTGTCCGTCCTCCTTTCTTGAACTTTCAATCTTCCTGCTTAAGCCTCCATAGTTCACAAGTATTATAGGTTTGTGCCACTGCGCCTGGCTGAGTTACCAATTTTCACATAGAGAACAGCAAGTACCCTAGTAATAGAGAATGAAGAATGTGCACTAAACATTTTAATGAATGCTCATCATAAACATAGTTGTAATTTTGGAAAGGGAAATGTTGAAAAGCGATGTAGTCATAATTACAAAGTCTTCATTTTGCTGACATTCAAAAGCGTCAGTTGTTTGCATGTTAATTTCAGCACACGAAACTCAATTTGACTGGTGGTGGAGGACCTGCAGTGAGGTTGATGCTGCACCTCTGTCCATCTTTGTGTCCCCAGTATCTAGCATGCAAGGCAAATAGCAGGGACTCCATCCACGATTGCTAAATAGTCTAAGTAATTTTAAAGCATAGAAAACTCCCAAGCCTGATTCTACCCAATAATTCCAACCACATTTTCAACAAAATCTTTTATTCATGCATTCAATACCCGTCTCAATTGACGAGCTTAAATTTCATCTCTTTTTGACACTGTATTTATGAGGCCTTTGAGTCAATTATTTTGTTCTTAAAATGCTTTTTGACAGAGAAAAAGGAGAAAATCAGTATTAAGAGAATGGTTTTGTGAGTGAATGGCTAAGTATAGGATTCAATGGTCGCCACATCTTTACCTCCCAAGGCTATACATCTGGAGGACAGCATGAAGCTGCCCCAGCAGATAGGAGGATTATGGGTGACACAGGCTGCCAGGAAGGACACCTGTCCTCTGAGTGATTCGCAGGCCCCAGGTGAGGCCTCTGAGGTCATTACAAAGAGTGACACCCAGACTCTGCATCATGGTTGTTGTTGTTGTTAGGTGCTGTCGAGTAGGTATCAGACTCATAGTGACCCTCTGTACAACAGGGGAAACACTATTGTCAGTGCTTCTCTGCTGTTCATAGGGTTTTTAATGGCAGATTGATTGGGAGGGGGCTGCCAGATCCTTCTCCCAAGCCTACAGCACCTGGTGTTCCCAGGTGGTCTCCCATCCAGGTACTAACCAGGCCCGACCCTGCTTAGCTTCCAAGATCTGACGGGATCAGATGCCACAGGGCTATGGCTGCAGCCCTGCATCATGGAGGAGCGGCCAAATATCTTCCATCAGTAAAGTGCGCAGGAGCTCCACGGCTCAAGGTCTGCCTTTCAAATGAGGAAATGGGACCCTGGTGACTAAAGTATATATTGAGCATTTTATTGAATTCTAAGAACAAGGATGTTCTTACTTAAAAATATTTAACGCCCCAGAGGTTTTAGTGGTAAGAAAGGCATCGTCCTTACCTTCTGTCCCTACTCTAAGGATTTGAGAAGAGAGGAGAAAAGGTATAAATTCTATGAGGTGGGGATCCTTCCTAACTTGCTCTTTGCTAAATTCCCAGTGGTGGAGCGCCAAACATGGGGGGCGTCAAGCAGGCGGTCATCAAGCGCATGCTGGGTAATATGAAAGGAACAGGAAGTGTGTGGCTGTGTCGGCAGCCCTTCTTTTCCTTCTGTCTTGTGTATGCTTTCTCTAATCTTTTAAACCTATTTTTATATATCTTATAAATCTTATGCCAGGCACTATGAATAAGAAGATTCCGTGGAAGGGGAGAAGAAACTATGTGAAGGAATAAAGGGGGAAGGATAATCTCAATACAAAAGATGCGACTTTAGGAGTGCACGGGAAAAATGGTGGGACATAACCCAAATATGCATATGAATTTTACTACGTATTAGTCAAAAGCTTCCATAAACCTTGTATGTTGATAAAAGTGCAACCAATGTGTTATAATAGTTGCACAATGGAAAAAGCCAATGCTGTATTACTCTGTAACCTGCCAATATTTACCAATAAAGGGAGAAAATAATAGAAAAATTAAAATAAGTAAATAAAGAAAAATAAAAGGAAGGTTTAGCAATGAATAGGTCATTAAGTGGCCTATGTCTCCTCTTAAACATCTCTTGTTCCTTTTATAAGGTATGGATCACTATTAAACATCCCCACCCCCGAATGGTCCTATATTGAACATTATCCTCTAATGAACCTTGCAGTTTAGAAGCACAGACCATGCCGTAAAAGAAGAGTGCAGATCTAAACTGATCAAAAAGATGTAATAATACGGACCATTAATCCCTGAAAATAGACTATTGCCTGGGATGTATTAAATTGTGCAAAGAGCAGGCCTAATAAATATCACCTTAGATACTGTCAAAGAAAAATAGCTAATACTAAATTGGCTAAAGGAAGATTTAGTCATAAGAGCTTCTGAGAATAAGGAGTTTGAAGAGATAATGTAAAAATACAACTTTTATCTGTTCTTATCGTGGGAACTAATATAACTAGCGAGCTGCAGCCCCATAAAATAGAACCTCATAGTCTTTAAGTTTCAGATTACCTTTATGCCTTAATACTCTTAAAAGCTTGAAATATTTGCTTTAACTAATAGCAAATACTTCCTAATGAATATAAACCATTCAGGAAGAAAACATGAATCATAATAGATTCCACTTTGAAATTGAAGGAACCTAAAGTCATTTTGTCCAAATCCTATCTTTCAGAAAGGAAATTGAGGTCAAGAAAGGCCAAGTGACTGGTTCAGTATTATACAATGTAGGTATATGACTTCTACTATAGTATTTGTCCCCCACGTGTCTGTGAGCTTGTCAAGCAGTGGGGGCTTGTGTGTTGCTGTGATGCTGAAATCTATACCACTAGTATTTCAGATCCCAGCAGGGCCACCTATGGTAGACAGGTTTCAGCTGAGCTTCTAGACTAAGACAGACTAAGGAGAAGGACCTGGCAGCCCACTCTTGAAACAATTAGCCATTGAAAACCCTATGAATAGCAGAGAAGCACTCTCAAATATAGTGTCTGAAAATGAGCCCTCCAGGCTGGAAGACATTCAGGAAAAGACTGTGGAAGAGTTGCCTCCTCAAAGTACAGTTGACCTTAATGACCAGGATGGAGTAAAGCCCGTGGGACTTCCTTTTGCTGATGAGTCAGGACTCAAAATGAGAAGAAACGTAATGGCTGCAACAGTGGGCTCAAACATAAAACGATCATGTGCATGGCACAGTGTTGGGTAGGGTTTCATTGTGTTGTATGAGTTGTGCTATGAGTTGGATCTGACTCAACGGCACCCAGCAACAACTACATAGTATTTGTCACATTATCCAGTCACACTTCCACTCTATATTAATAAATTGCCCTTCTGGAACAACACAATCTCACTTGATTTCAAATAGTCTAACTTAACCCAATGAGTTCACCAGGTAGTTCCCAAACTGACCCGTAAGACCAAATCATCCCCTAGGTCAACCCGTAACTACCTGAACCCTACTGTCTGTTGTAATACAACAAAACATGACTCGCGTAGAAATGCTCTGGATTTAAATGTGATGTGTTCAAAGAATGACTTATGTCCTTTTGATAACAAGTTAGTGAGAGGAAGCCCAACTGTATTGACCAAGTATTCAAGTATTTTACACTTGAGGCATAATTATTCTATTTTACTCAGTCTGGGGAACCATGTTACAAATGAGAAAACTGAGGCTGGGGATGGTCTCGGAGCAAGAATATGCAGAGCCAACACTCAAAGCCCATCTGCTTTCTCCTGCTGTTGCAGTTATTGTCCATCAGCTTGGTGGGGTTATGATGTGTAGCTGTTTGGAGAAACCTGAGTCTAGTCCTTGCTGTGAAGGTATTTTTCATATGTGAATTACACTGAAATGAATAGACTTGGAGGAAAGAAGATGACCCTAGGTGGGTGGGTGGCCCTCAACCTTAAGGGAAAAGGCAGAGGCTTCCCAAAGAAGAGCAAATTCCCCTCTAGGCTACAGCACAGAAGGCCTGCCTGATCTTCCATTTTGTTGCCCTGCAGACTTTGGACGTAGGCTGCAACACTAACTCTTTCCTAGCTTTCTGGCTGCCATCGACTCTCTACTGTTCCTGGCTGCCATCGACTCTCTACTGTTCCCAGCTCCATCTCCTATTGATTCTGTTCTATGGGGAGTTTTGACCGATTCTCCATCCCAGCCCTTTCTATGGGCTTTCTGTGTTCTTGCAGCGGACTTTGGAGTAGGCAGGAGATGGGAGACCTTGCAAATGCGTGAGCTGTGGAGTGGAAACTCCGTTTGAGAGAGGTCTTCAGAGGCCGGGTAGGGCAGAGGGCTCCAGGGGGGAAGGTTTGTGACACAGAAGGCTGTGGACATTCGCAGGACCAGAAGTCACCCAAGCCATCCAGGGCGGCCCTTACTGGGTAAATCGGATTTAACAGTGTCAACAAAGGGCATTTTCAGGAGAAGTAGCTCTGCATGCTCTTATAACTAAAACAGAGGATGCATAGGAAGATATTTAGCAGGACGTCATTTTAGAAAGGGCTGGGATTTAGCTCAGTTGGTAGAGCGCTGCGCTGCAGTCTCTGAGGTCCAGAGTTCAATTCCCAGCACCGCAAAAATGGGAGAAGGACGTGACAATCCACTCCCAAGGCAATCCTGAAACAGTCAGCCATTGAAAACCTTATGAGGGTCGCTATGAGTCAGATACTGACTCGAGGGCACCTAACAACAACAACATCAACATTTTAGAAAGACAGAAAGCAAACAATCTCCTCCAGTCTGGCGCCATAGTGCACGTCTGTAATCCCAGTGACTCAGGTGGCTGAGACAGGAGGATCACAAGATCGAGGCCAGAGGCTGCCCGTGCAATTTAGCAGACCCTGTCTCAAAATAGAAATGAAAGAGAAGGCGATAGGGGTGCAGTACAGTGGTGGAGCACTTGCCTAGCATGTGCAAGGCCCTGAGTTCAAACCCTCAGGACCACAAAAATAAATAAATAAATAGATCAATCAATCAATCAATTAATCAATCAATTTCCACTTATCCAAAGTAAAGCATTCTATTGAATAGGAAGGAATTTAGATTCTGAACTAAATACTTAATGAGGGGCAGCTAATAAGTATGAATTGAAACTAATTGGTGTTTCCGATCACTGAACTGGTTGAAAAACCATTTGTGATGAGGTCTGGGTGAGTTAACAGGCACGTTTAAATGCCTAATTAAACATCATCCCTTCCCTTGTGAGAAGAAAATTACGCATGATCACTCACTGCCCTACACTTAACCAAGGGAGCAAAGTGGCAATCTGAACGGAGTGAGTGATTTTTTTCGTACGTGTGGCAGAAGCTCTTTTGTCCCCAGAGGAGGCTAATGTAGGTGGCCCCTGGGCCATGACACACTGTGGCGTCTACAGATGGGGACATTGCCTCTTGGTGAACGCACATCATGGGCTGATGAGAGAGAAAACAACCAGATTCTTGTTGAACAAAAGGAAAAAATAAAGAGACAAGGTGAAAGGTGGCTCAATTGTGGTTTATTTACTTATTTTTCCTATCCTGGGAATAATTTAAAGAATATTAATAAGTGGATTTTACAAATTGTGCTATTTGAGATGTAAAGATTAAGGGCAAACGCATTGGTAGGGGACGATATTGGGAAAGATCTGGGCTTGGTCCTTGTAATTTCATTTCATTACGGGCTGAAACCCCCTGGAATTCAACAAAAAGGGCATCGGGAAGAGTGGGAGACAGATGGAGTGCTGAGGAGGGGTCAGGAGGGCTCGCTCGGGGCCAGGGCCTGTGGAATCGTTTTCTGGGCTTGGAGACTGAAGAGCTGTTCTGGAAATTGAGTGATTTCTTAAGGAGTGTAGCCAAGAATGCCATCTCCAGGCAGAAGGGCTAAGGAGGCATCTGTTCTCCTTCCAGCCCTGCCCTTCACGGCGCCCTCTCTTCCTTCCGTGGCTGCTTAATGCCTCCCTATGAAGCTGCAATTACTATCTGCTCGACTTTTAAACTAACAGCTGCATAACCCTTAAAGGAAAAACCTGCATTTCTATAACTTCCCCAAGTATTTACAGGGTAGTGGACCTGCTACTTGAGCAGAAGCTGTGGGGAAGGCTTCTTTCCTTTTTTCTTTTCTTATTTCTTTTCTTTTCTTACTTCTTTTCTTTTCTTACTTCTTTTCTTTTCTTACTTTTCTTCCCTTCTCCTTTCCTTTCCTTTTCTTCTTTTCTTTTCTTTTCTTTTCTTTTCTTTTCTTTTCTTTTCTTTTCTTTTCTTTTCTGTAATTCCAGAAAGCAAGTTTAAAAAGCTAAAGCCAATACTACCAATACCAAGGCCTAAAGAGAATCATTTAGATTCTGGAGAAACTGCTCGCATTACATGGACAACTCTTACTTTGTGTGGAAGCATCCTCTTGCAGGTGGCAGCAAGTGACTTTGCAGGGACAGAGAGAAAGCCAGAGCCCTGAGCCAGGAGCCAGCTGTAAAGAACAAGAAGGAAGAGAGGAGCAGGAGAGGACAGTAAGTCCAGGTTAAGCTGTGCATGGGAATCATGTGCCACCTTCCTTCCTTCCTTCCTTCCTTGCTTGCTTGCTTCCCCACCTGCTCCCTGAGGATGAAAGTAGAGGTGGCAAGCTGGGACACATGGGGTTAAGTGGCAGCACCTGTGTTGGGGGCTGTTCCATGCATTGTGTACGTTTGTACATTTATGCGGATATTCATTTCTTCTTAATGCTATTTCCCCCCTGGTTCTTCTAAGTCATCACTTGCTTCCAATAGTGCTCCTGGTGTCTTAGTGTCTGCCCTGATACCTGTTGAGTGAATGGATCAACAGGAGCCCTGGGTTCTGAGACCACGCTTTCTTACAGCCGGCCTCAGACCATACCAATTTGCTTTCCTTTCTGAAATAGACTATGACGTAGGCACTTTGGTCTTTCTGCCGTAGTCCTCCTCCTCTTCCTCCTCTTCCTCTTCCTGTGTCTGTTCTTCCTTTTCTTCTGGCTAAGCGTGTTCTCTGCCCCTGACTTCCAGCCCCAACCTTCTCCACCATTAGCTGGGCCAGCGCAGACCTGCCCAGTTGCCTTGAGCCGGTGCGCTGGCCTGTTTGGGCATCCAGGTGTCGTTTTGAATTGAGAAGGTTCAAATCCTTCCTGCTTCACGCTCCCTCTCCCGCCCTCAGAAACCACTGGGACACAGATTCTCACAGCCAACATTTCAATCCAATGTGTTCCAAAAGCTGGTTTCCCTCTTCTCTCTGTGTTACACCCGAGGCTCCCAGTGAGGAACACAGAAGAAGGAGCTAGTGAGAGACAAGGGTGTCCTATGCCCACACCCAGAGGGGACCCCGGCCTTGGGCATGGGTCACTCTGGGCGTCTTGGGCCTGTGCAGGGGAATGTGTCCCATCAGCCTCTGCAGTGACGGCCTGCTTCCTAGACACTGCATTAAGAAGCCCCAAAGCCCAGCAGACCCCAGTCTCAGGCCATTCCCAGCACTGCTTCAGCTTCATGGCCATTTTCCCATAATGGAAATAGTCTAGAGATGTGATTTTCCATCTAAACAGAAAAGGCAAGTCTTCACCAACACAAACTGAAGACATACGCGTTTATGGAGTTAGCTCAATCGCCAAGCAATTAAATACCCCAAGATGGTTTTTTGATTTTCTTATTTTTTGTTGGAAATTTTTAATGCACACCTTAATGTGATTTATTCTGACATTCTGTTCGTTGTGACATTTCCATGTGATTTTCTTTCTTTCATATTTCACCCACTGGCAGAGCCCATGAAGGGTGCGATGGGGAGGATCGCACCGTGACAGACACTGCACCCCAGCATGATTCTGTCCTCACCCCCACCTCTCGGCCCCTCCCTGCCCCTCTCTGCTCCTCCTCTCTTGGTCTTGACTCTCGGAGTCCTGGGGTTTGCTTTCTCATTAACAACTTCTCCTTACTTTTTCATGTCCTGTATGTTTGACGATTCCCTTCATTTATGATCTGTGGCCTTCGGGGGGTCTTGCTCCAGACTAGATGAAGAGTTGAACAGGTTTAATAAGTTATTAAAATCACAGGGAATATTTGAAGTCAGAATGCCACAGTTTGCCTGGCTGTATGTGCCCAGCTAGAAAGAAATTAAAGTAGGGAAGAGGTTGCTTTAAGCAAGCACCTTACTGAATCTTTTAATTTCTTAATGTTTTTCCCCAGACTAGGTAGATATTGGAGCAGACACAGATGAATTCTTAATTACAAGAATAAAAAATACTTCTTTAATATTTCTATTAAACATTTTAATATCTTTTATTTAGATATTATAATATATGGATTTAATGATTTTCATTATAAATCTCTGTTGTTATTGTTGTTGTTAGGTGCCATAGAGTCGGGTCTAACTCATAGTGGTGACTCTACATACAACAGAATGAAATACTTCCCGATTTTGTGCCTGGCAAAGAATCTTTTTTATATTTAAGCCCGTTATTGTAGACACTGTGTCAATCCATCGAGTGGAGGGTCTTTCTTTTCGTCATTGACCTGCCGCTGTCCCAAACATGATGTCCTTCTCCAGGGAGTGGCCCCTTCTGACTACATGTTCAAAATACATAAGATGCAGTCTAGCCATCCTCGCTTCCAAGGAGCACTCTGGTTGCACTTCTAGGACAGATCTGTTGGTTCTTTTAACAGTCAA
>VMDO01019068.1:0-10000 GCA_007922755.1 Pedetes capensis | reverse complement strand
CAACAAGGAAAGACCCCATTCTCGCCGGGACCACTGATGAGGAAAGAGCTTTCCTGCTCTCTCGCCCGGACCTTCGGTGAGGAAAAAACTCTCCTGCAGTGACCATCAACAAGGAGAGAACCCACTCTCCGTCTGATCACCAATGAAGCAAGAACTGTCTCCCCATGACCACCGAGACCACCAACACAGGTGTTTGCTCCTGGAAGGCAAAAGCGCCCGAGGCTTTTCCTTTCTTCCATCTCTGCCGGTGTCCTGAGGGCCACAGGAGTCTCCACCCCTCACCCGAGGGTCCTGAGTGAATTGTGTTTAGTATCTGTGTGCGCACTGGCGCCACCCCTCTGAACATCCAAGCCTGACCAGGAGGCACAAGCCCCAGAACCTTGTTTTCTTCTCTGAATTGTAACTGTTTCTCAGTTTCCTTGTCTTTTAAGTGTCTGACACTTTGGAGGAGTTTCAGGCAGTTCTTTCACTGAGCATCTTCACTTTGGTCCATTGTTTCTCCTTATAGGGTGGAATCTCTCAGGGTTAGACCCTTTCGAATTTGACTTGCAGACATAAACACGGCCAAGGGCTGGGCTGTCCGGAAGACCTGATGGACTCTTTCTTCAAATGGCCACGTGGCATCTCTAACCAGACCGTCTGGCACACACTTCCGTAGCTCTGCTTTTTCTAAGTATTTTTCTCATCTGAGGATTCCAATGCTACTACTCTATTGCAGTTGTACTTCTTCATCTAAGCATCTCTGAGCAAATTCAAAACAGCTGGAAACAACTGCATGCCTAAGAGCGAGAGGGATTGCTGCAGAGAGCAGACTGCACCTGGGTCTGATTTGTGGATAAACGCTTCCTGGAGACAGTGATTTGGGAGTTGGGGGACAGTAACAATGGCTAATAGCAGTAAACGTTATTTAGCAATTACTCTGTGTACCATGTGCTAGGGGTTGTGCTAAGTGCTTTATGTAAATGATCTGATGTATTCCTCCCAGGCACCCCTGGAGGTAGATAGGAAATTGCTGACCTGAGCAGATAAACAATTTGCTTCTGATCATGTAGTTTGGAGAGCGTAGGAGTCTGGAGTGGAGGTGATTTTGTGGTTAACAAATGGTACTAGACCAACTGGCTTATGAGGTGGACCGGATGGCAGATGGAATCAGGAGTTAAAGAAGTGAGAGGGGCATGTAGGCAGAGACTACTACACCAAAGATTCTTGGAGCTGCAAGAGTTCTTAACAATTGTCCAGACTAGTTAACTTCTTCCCAACTGAGATGTTGTTGTTAGGTGCTATCAAGTCAGGACTGACTCATAGTGACTCTGTGTACAATAGACAAAACATTGCACGGGGCACACCTGGCTTTATGCCAATGATTCTCTGCTGTTTGTAGGGTTTTCCATGGCTGATTGTTTTGGAAGTGGGCTGCCAGGTCCGTCTCCCAACCCTGCAGCACCTGGTGTTCCCAGGCATTTCCCATCCAAGTACTAACCAGGCCCAACCCTGCTTGGCTTCAGAGATCTGATGGGATCAGATGTCAGGGTTGTATGGCTGCAGGACCCAACTGAGATATTCATGCATTATTTATCTACCAGATAAATAGCCAGGCTTCACTTCATTCTTTACCAGGCAGCCCATTGTGTTTCTGGGCTACCAAGACTGTGGAAGAATTTTCCTTCTTTGGAACTAAAAACTGCTTTTTTAAAATTGTCATCCATTGGTCCACCCAAGCTCTCTGGAGTTAACATGGTAATTATAAGTGTCTCTTTCACTGGAGAATTCCTCAAATATTTGAAGATAACATAATGTTCTCCTGAAGTCTTTTCAATTCTGTTTCCAAGTTCTTCAGTTGTCCTTCATAAAATATGATCAAGAGTCCTCTTACTACGCTGCTGTTGTTGTTAGGTGCCATCCAGTTGGGTCCAACTTATGGCGACCCTCATAGGGTTTTCAATGGTTGATTGTCTTGGGAATGTTTCGAGAGTGGATTGCCATGTCCTTCTCCTTTTTTTTTTTTTTTTTTTTTTTGTGGTGCTGGGAATTATGCAGCTGCATGCATAAGATTACAATTCACAATTATTCATGCAATTATCCATGTCCTCAGAGAGTATGGAGTTGCAGTGTCTTTATTATTTGATTGTTGTTGTTGTTGTTAGGTGCTGTCGAGTCGGTATCTGACTCATAGCGACCCTCTGTACAACAGGGGAAACACTATTGTCAGTGCTTCTCTTCTGTTCATACGGTTTTCAATGGCAGATTGATTTTTGGGAGGGGATTGCCAGGTCCTTCTCCCAAGCCTACAGCTTCTGGTGTTCCCAGGCGGTCTCCCATCCAGGTACTAACCAGGCCCGACCCTGCTTAGCTTCCGAGATCTGATGGGATCGGATGCCCCAGGGCTACAGCTGCAGGCATTATTTGATTAGAAGTAAGCAAATACTGGAAGACTATTTCCATTTGATTTTAACATGAAAAGCAAGTACAAGCTATTTTATAATTAAGGCAACTTGTTCAGTGTTACACATACACAAAAAATTATGGACAGGAGTTAAGTAGCCAGTTGAGCTTAGGAAAATGATACATGGGTGAACCTTGTGTGTATAATAGAAGTCTGGAAAGACTCAGGGTGATATCATTTCAAAAAATTATTCCTTTTAAGATTTCTCTCAGAAGAGCATGTAACTTTGACTTTTTGATAAAATACTCCGGGGCTCATCTGAGCATTTGTACGCTGGCCTCTGCCTGGCACTGGAAATGCTTTCCTGTTGAGAGGATTTGATTGGCAAATGCATCTTTCATCTTTTGATGCCATCAGCTGATGTCCTGCGGAAGAGCTGGATGATGGATTTCTTTAAAACACATGGTGTCCCTGTAATCTTGCCTTTTCCTTCTCCTCTCTTGCTTTGCTTGTAACTGAGCCCTAAAATATAACTTACTCCGTCAAGGACACTCACTGTTCATTCTTTTTGTCCAGAAAACACTATTATTACAGAGGTTAAAACTATAAATTCCTTTTGAAATCCAAGCTAGTTGAAGTAAGAAAGTAGGTCTTGCAAATGTGTTTAAAACACTTGCTGCTTACATTGCTATTTTAAAATAATGTCTCTTGGTAGAAAAAAATCCTCAAACATGGCAAGGTAGTACCTTTTATTTTCTTGTTGCTAATTTGTAAACTTAAATGCTAAAAACTGTTGATATTTTGAATTGGTTAAAAATCAAACTGAGCCATTGATGGATTTTCCCAACCTTCAGTTCCCTTTGCAGCTCTTCTGCCGAGTGCCCTAAAATGCTAGCTGTTGTAATAATTTGTGGCAACTTCATTTCTCAAAGGCATTAAATAGAAGATGGAAAAATTACTATTGTTCATAAGACCATGAGTCATATACTTCTTCAGAGAGACAAAGTAGATGTTTTGAAATGGTTTTTGAGATTTCAGGAGCCATTATAAGAAGAAAAGAGTTGATTTTAAGATTCCTTAAAATTTGTTATTATTTAATAACAAAGGGAAGTACCAACAACGAACTCCATTTGTGTTTGAAAATGGAAGACATATCTTTATTTGATAATGAAAATTTCTCTTTACATACCTGCAGGAATTCTTTAATTTGTCTGCCATGTAGCATGGAAATGTCAAAATTTTATCAGAGTGCAGTAGAAATCAAGAGTTTATGTCAGTAATAATATGATATGGAAAGAATGAACATTGGAAATTATATCAATCCTTTGAAATGTTTATGAAAAATAAGACAACCTAGGGGTTTTTTTCAGCTGCATATTTAGCAATATCAGGCGTCATAGGTTTAAATGAAGAGTTTTGCTCTGTAATTAATCACTAACAGAAGAAATGACTTAAATTTTGGTGTGAAAATAATAAGTTTAGTTAAAATATTCTGCTAATATACTATATTATACTTATCAGCAAAAAGATACTTACTAAGGTATAGGCCTGCGGTCCTTTTTTTTTTTTTAATGCTTGGATGTTGAACTCAGAGCCTTGCACATATTTTGCAAGTGCTCTACAACTGGGCTGCACCCCAGTCCATATTTCATTTTTTATTTTGAGATAGGGTCTCGCTAAGTTACCCAGACTGCCTTTGGCCTCGAACTTGTGATCCTCCTGCCTCTGCCTCCAGTCACTGGGACGACAGGCATGAGGGTTAGGACTGTGGTTCCTGAGTACTATGTCTTCTTGGTGTTTCATCTAAGTAATTCAGTTTGAAAAAAAGCCCTTAAACCTTCCAGCATCGAAAATTTCTCCCTTTGTCTTTTCCTGTGCAATCAACATGTTTTAAACAACAGAGGCAAAGCTGTCTTCTCCAGGCAGCACGGGGCTTGGGGCCAGCCCTGCCCAGATGCCATGCATCTATGTTGGTGGTCTACGGTGCATTGTGTGCACTTAGAATGAGGCCTCCGGGAGCATAGTGGGTCGTTTATGGAAAGCATTACAACACTGAGTTTTAATTTTTACTGAAAATGAAAGAAGTCGAGCAACTGAGTGCTAACTCCGCCAGATGACACTGACGCCTCTGCTTTGTGCACCTGGCGGCTGGTTTTGACGAGCAGTCTTTGTTGTGCAGGCGTGGCGGGTCTCCACAGTGCACAGGGGTCACTTTGGAGCCACTTGACTTTGCTCCTTTCCAGAAGGGAACAATTTCTTTCAGCTCCAGCATGGCTGGCTAAGCAGGATTACAGGTATTTTCCATCTTCAGGTAACCCTTTGAAAAAGAACTTCAACGGTTTCTGAAGAGAAACCAAAGATGGAAGTTCATACTAATAATATCAACATGAGCTAATATCAAGGAAGAGGTAGAATGAATAAATTTTTCTGTTCCTGAGCCCCTCACAATTCATAAGGCAAATAATAATTAGTAATAGTGATTTATCTATTCAAGATGAAGGTGTTAATCATCCAAAACTCAAAGCTGGGAAGAAATATCTCTCTGTCTCTCTGTTTTTTCTCTTTCTTTTTTCCCATGTCTCTTCTTCTTTCCCTCATATATAATATTACATTACATCTTATGTATAATAAAATAGATGTAAGCCCCCAGAGCTAGCAGTGATTATTCAATTGTGCATTGTGCCTTAAGATATGTTAGCTAGTGACATGCATGCCTAGAGGATTTATGTAGAAAAAATAGCGCTCCACAAATTGAGGAAAATGGCCAACTCTTTCTTTATTGATAAGTAAGATTATCAAAGAAGTTTGGATCCTTTTCTGCTCTCCAAGGCTAGATGGATATTTTAACCTGAAAAGAATTCCAATCATTCATCCCCAACAGCACATTGTAAAAACTCAGCTCTCTGCCTTACCAAATAGATACTAAAGTCATCTTACAGATGGTCACAATAAGTCTCTTATTTTTGCCAATATAATTTGTAGAGTAGATGCATATAGTTCATTTGATTATGACCTGAAATCAGTTGTTTCCTGATTGGCTGAAATTTGGGGCAATGGAGGTAGCAGGAATATGCAGGTCCAAACCTGAGCAACACAGTCGGCTTTGGGCCGTTGTTGTTGTTGTTATTGTTGTTGTTGTTGTTAGGTGCCTTAGAGTTGTATCTGACTCATAGTGACCCTCATAGAATTTTTAATGGCTGATTGTTTCAGGATTGCCTTGGAAGTGGATTGCCAAGTCCTTTTCCCATTTTATGTGGTGCTAAGAACCACACCCAGGACCTCAGAGACTGCAGAGTGGCGCTCTACCAACTGAGCTAAATCCCAGCCCTTTGGGCCAATAGACAGACATTATTTAATTTTCAAGTATTATCATAAGAAATTGAGAGGAAATGGTATGCCCTGTAAGTGTGTGAAAATGCTGATTTATGATATTTTAAGAGTTTCTAAAAAACCTGAACATTTTTCTTATTTATCGGTAACAATGTTGTTGATATTCAAGGGAAATGCACTTAAACTTCGGAAGTAAGTTAATTCAAATGATGTTGTGGTTTGGAGAGGAAATGTCCCCAAAGGCTTTTGAGTTGAAGCCTTCGTTCCCAGCTGGTGGTGCTTTGGGGAAGATAACTGGATCATGAAGATTCGAACTATCAGTGGATTAATCCACTGATGGATTCATCATTTGATGGCATGACTGGGGGTGGTGGAAGCTGGAAGGTGGGCCCTAACTGTAGGAAATAGGCCACTGGGGCTATAGTCTTGGAGGGTGTGCCTTTTCCCTGGTCCCCACTCTCTGCTCCCCAGCCACTGCGGGGTGGCCAGCTCTCTTGCATCTTGCCCTTCCGCCATGATGTTTCTTCCTCATCACGCACTTAAAAGCACTGGAGCCCACCTACCACAGATCACAACCCTGAAGCCATGAGCCAAAGTAAACCTCTCCTCTCTGAGGATCTTTAGCTCAGACATTTTGTCACAGTGACAAAAAGCTGGTCGACAAATGTGTAGCTCACAAAATGGGCCATTTGTTAGTCTTGTTTTATCTTGGCCTTTGACAAGCTAATGTGTCTCTGTCTCATTCTTCGTTGTTTTTACATTCTCTGTTTTGTTTTCGATTTGCCTTTAAGTCTAAATGTCGTGTTGAGGAGGATGTTAGCCATGTGTACTTTACAGGCAGGAGGCAAATGTGTTTTCGCCTGTACAGCACCTTTTCAACTTCCTTCTGGGAACAAGCTCCTTGTTAATTTAGGAAACTTTCCTTCCTATGGCTAGAAGGGCGGTCAGTCGTGTAGACCCCACACCTCCGTCAATATCATGACTACGATCTGAGCTGGACCACAGACCCAAAGCAAAGATACCAAGAAAGAGGGATGCTCTGTCTTCTGAAGTCTCCGGCTGTGCGGACCAAGGGAACGTTGTATCACGGAAGGAGGGAAGCCAACGTGAGCAAAGCTGAGAGAAGAGGAGCAGAGAGATGGGGTCTTGATGTTCAAACCTCTGAACTCTTTATATCTAGGAATCTGTTGCTCCAGCAATTAAATTTCCTGTGTTTGTTTAGTCTACAGCCGTACCACCCTGGCATCTGATGTCGTCAGATCTCAGAAGCTAAGCAAGGTCGGGCCTGGTTAGTCCTGGGATGGGAGACCGCCTGGAAATTCTGCGTGCTGTAAGCTTGGGAGAAGGACCCCACAGCCCACTCCTGAAACGATCAGCCACCAAAACCTCTAGGAATAGCAGAGAAGCACTGACACACTCCCAGGCATGGCACAGTGCTAGGGAGTGTTTCGTTCTGCTATACATAGAGTCACTATGAGTCAGACCCCACTCAATGGCACCTAACAACAACAACAACAACAACAACAATAATGATTTTGTTTAAGCTAGTTTGTGTCACTGCTACTAAAACATTTCTGAGTCATAAAACACCGTGAGGAAAACCAAGACTCTGTGGTGCCGTTTCTACCCCCATTGCTCTGTGCCCTGGGCCTGAGGGTTACTGTGGACACAGCGCTCTGCGTGGAGAGATTACGAATTCTGAATGAGGCAAAGCACCTGGAAACCCCGTAAACTATCTAGCTCTGAAACACGTGGCCTCGCCTTGCCAGGGGAGCATCGAATTCCCTGAGATGTATTACAGAGCCATCGCACAAGTGGTACTTGGGAAAATTCTGGAATTTTGGTTTTTGGCCCGTATAAGGCTATGAAGAGGCCAAAGTTCACCTGGGAGTGTTGCACTGTCCTGATTTATGGCACAAAAGCTTTCCTCCATTGAGGTGGAATTCAGTGGACTCATCTGGCTTCGAGTAGAATTGTTGAGAACTAGTCGGTGTAAAGGGGAGAAGGACGTGGCAATCCACTCTTGAGGCAATCCCAAAACAGCCATTGAAAACCCTATGAGGGTCGCTAGGAGTTGGACCAGACTCGATGGCACCTAACAACAACAACAACTAGTGTGAAGTTTTCCTACTTGAGTATGGCTACCAGGTTGTGGGAAACCTAACGGACCACTCCATCTAAGAGGGCGTTCTTTTAAGTCAGGAAGACACTGTGGGAGGTAAGATGGACACAAATACCTACTGTCTACTTATTCTACAGGCTGAGATTTAGCTCAGTTGGTAGAGCGCTGTGCTGCAGTCTCTAAGGTCCCGAGTTCAATTCCCAGCACCACAAAAATGGGAGAAGGACCTGGCAATCCACTCCCAAGGCAATCCCAAAACAGTCAGCCATTGAAAACCCTATGAGGGTCGCTATGAGTCGGATACCGACTCGACCGCACCTAACAACAACAACACCTTATTCTACATTGCTTTGGGCCCATGCAGTTAATCCCACAACCTCATAACATCAGTATTCTTACTTTAACTTGTGGATTAACAACTACCAAGTGGCTCTACCAAGATCCCAGCCAAGTTACAGAAGTCAGATCCCAATCCAAGACTGTTCAAGTCTAAAACCCAAGCTCCATTCCCTGCTCTCTGTTGTTACTTCGAAAAGTAAGGATTGCCTGCATCTGCTAACTGCAGCAAGTTAGCTGAGAGATGTGGCCAATGACTCAGTGGCCTGACACTGGTTGTACATCCAGTCATCTGGGGAAACCCAATTTTATTTCAGAAATCTCAGTAAATCCCTAGAATACTTCTGCAAGTATGATCACTATCTTTTAAAAAGGCCATTTTGGCGTCACGTGTAAGTGTGTGTATCTCCACAATTGTTCACGAACATGGGCATGCAGTAAGTCTGGGTTCCATAATTAGTACTACGTGATGCTTAATTTAATAATTAGGGTATGAGGTACTGTGAAAAATGAAAATGGTTACAAAAGAACACGGAAAACCCTACTTTAAAGAGACACAATGAGTCCCATTTGGGAGAAAGAAAAACAGACAATAAATCAGTTGAATAAATGCAGACTAAAATCTGGATAGAATTATCGCAAATGAGTTAATAGGTTAATTCAAAATAATATTTTAGGCTGCCAGCCATGGGCTCACAGATTCACTAAGTCTGTCCTCAGCATCAGTTTTCTGAATCTGTTCTCTGTTTATTTTAGTGGAAAAGAGTGAAGAATTAAGATGTAACTAAATTACTTTTCCATGATGCATCTGTGGCACTGTACCATAAAAACAAAGTTTAACTTACTGATTGGAGTGTAAGATTAAGATCAAGATACTCCCTGGACGTACACAAATATACACATGTGTACAAAGACATGTATTTATCTCTCATGAAGTGCTCCACGGCACTGTGGGCATAGAACACATTACAACATCAATGACAAGGATTGTTTTTATGAAATGATTGCTAAGTTAAGTATTTGTTGGAGAGTATTCCACTGATATTCTATGATATTCCAAACTCCGACTTGGCAAACTTAGACTCTGCTTTTTATTATAAAAATCAATTTTAGCCATATTTGTAAACACTAATAGGATGCCAAGATAGGAACATTAAAGATTGTTGCATCTTTTGAAAATATCCAGGAGTATATACAATGTAATGTTTCAGACAAACATAAGTAGCCCTATGCTCAGCCCAGAAAAGAGCACTCTGTCCAAAGAAGAAACATTTCCTGGCTCTTTTATAAGTTATTTGCTACCATAAGTGTGGGCTTTTCTCTCTCTCTCTCTCTTTCTTTCTTTCTTTCTTTCTTTCTTTTTTTTTTTTGTGGTCCTGGGGGTTGAAACCAGGGCCTTGTGCCTGCATGCTCTGCAAGTGCTGGACCACTGAGCTGCACCCCCAGCCCATTTTTTTACTTTTTGAGACAGGGTCTCGCTAAATTACGCAGACTGCCTCTGGTCTCGAACTTGTGATCCTCCCGCCTCCTCCTCCCGAGCCGCTGGGATTACAGGCATGTGCCACCGTGCCCGGCTAAGTGTGGGCTTTTCTTAATGTTAATTGTATAACTAGACTGGGAGAAGATATCTGCAACCTATATAGTAAAGATGCATTTCCAGAATATATAAAATACTCTTCTAAATCAATGAGAATAAATGTAAATACCAGACAGGGAAAAAATGACAAAAGGTCATTTTTGAATGAATGAAATAAATCACATAAACCAAAGACCATTTAATCACACCAGGCTTTGGGAGACGCAAAATAAAAAAATTTCACATTTTTTTT
>VMDO01019067.1:0-40564 GCA_007922755.1 Pedetes capensis | reverse complement strand
AGATTGGAGGAAGACTCATTAACAACCTGCGTTATGCAGATGACACCACTTTGCTTGCTGAAAATGAAGAGGATTTAAAACATTTACTGATGAAGATCAAAGATCATAGCCTTCAATATGGGTTATGACTAAACATCAACAAAACAAAAATCCTTACGACTGGGTCAGCACGCAACTTCACAATAAATGGAGAAAAGATCAAGGTTGTCCAAGATTTTGCTTTGCTTGGCTCTATAATCAACACCCGTGGAAGCAGCAGTCAAGAAATCAAAAGACGCATCGCTCTAGGAAAAGCTGTGGCAAAAGATCTCTTTAGAGTATTGAAAAGCAAAGATGTCACATTGAAGACGAAAGTGCGTCTGACTCATGCCATGGTATATTCAGTGGCATCATATCGTTGTGAAAGCTGGACATTGAACAAGAGAGACAGAAAAAGAATTGATTCTCTTGAATTGTGGTGCTGGAGACGTCTATTGAATATACCATGGACTGCCAAATGAACCAACAAATCTGTCCTAGAAGAAGTACAACCAGAGTGCTCCTTGGAAGCAAAAATGGCCAGACTGCGTCTTACATATTTTGGACATGTAGTCAGGAGAGAACAATCCCTGGAGAAGGACATCATGTTTGGAAGAGTGGCAGGTCAACGCAAAAGAGGAAAACCCTCCACCAGATGGATTGACACAGTCTGCAACAATGGGCTTAAACATAAATAAGATGGTTTGCCTGGCACAGAATTGGCAAGTGTTTCGATCTGCTGTACATAGGGTCGCTATGAATTGGACTCGACTCAAGGGCACCTAACAACAACAACAATCTTTACACAACCTCTACTTGATATCTCCATTTTACAGATGAGTAGCTACATCTCACTCCAAAGAATAATTCACCTATACAAGGTCACACTGTTGGTAAGTGGCTAAACTGAGACTAAAACCCATTGAGTCCATGTCTAGATTCCATAACACTTTCTACAGTCTATATAGTCATTCTCTTATAACTTGTTGAGTTTAATAAATACCTCCATGGAGACTGAGACTACAGAAACATCTCTCAAGGAAGAATATCTCTCATCTTCACAAACCACTTTTTATGAATGAGACATTGCTTCTTTGTCTGTATTCTTGGGATTAGTGAGAAGTTCACTTTGTGCCCTTCATCATCTCAAACTTAGGATCCTGAAATGTGTCTGGATGATCCAAACATTAAATTAAATCAAAAACTGCCCTAAACTCCAAAGTTGATGTCTCATCAAAATAATTCCCACTTTGAAAGCTATCTTGCTATTCTGTTGGAAGATAGCTCACTACAGATTGAGTGCACACAAATACATGAATTTGCTCCTACAAATAAAAGTATCCCAAATTTGCACAATGTGAACCTTCTTCCACTATTAAATTGCCAAGGGATAATGAAGGTCTGCAAATTTAATCTTCTTGCTCTTGCACTTCAAGGTCCTACGAAATGATAATCCTTAAATCCTCTTCTCTAATTCTTTATTCTGGACAGTCAGTCTTAGGCAAAATTCTAATGTACTTGACTGTATTACCTTAGGCTCCTGGTGGAGTTGGCAATCCTTCATAGCAGCAGCCTGGGATATCTTCTGTGCAGAAAGGTGTGGGGTATCTCCCACCCATAAATAATTTGAACCTATATTTATCATTGGGCTACATGGAGTTTCAAGTGTTTTAGTGAATTAATATACAAAATATTCACTTGATATTGTTGCCAGATTTTACTATAGCAGAATTATAAAATGAATGTTATATACACAAATATGTGCATTATATGTGTATAAAGAGGTTTGTATGTAGGTATAGACATACAAAGGAGTAGAGATAATAGGTAAAAAGAAGGCTTCTGAAGATGAAAGACTTCAGCAAATTTTAGGAAGGCAGAAAACAGAGGAAAGTCTGATGATTGAGTGCCTGACCATGAGTGACACTGTATCAGTAGAGTAGCTGATTCTCTCCTCACATTTCTGAGATGCTTAGAACTTGGAAGCATTGTTGCTCATTGTTCCTAGATGCCCTGGAGTTGGATCCAACTCATAGCAATCCTATGTACAAGAGAAGAAACATGACCTGACACTGTGCCATGCCTGGCACTACTGTTAGTGCTTCTCTGCTATTCATAGGATTTTCAATGGCTGATTGTTTCAGCAGTGGGCTGCTGGGTCCTTCTCCCAAGCCTACAACACTCGGTATTCCCTGGCGGTCTCCCATCCAAGGACTAACTTGGCCTGACCCTACTTAGCTTCTGAGATCTGACAATTTCAGATGCCAGGGTGGTATGGCTGTAGAACTCAGAAGCATTAGGTACCCACAATGTTACAAGAAAGAAACTGGAATAAAATCAAGGAATTTGGGAAAGTCTTTATAATAAAAATTTGATACCCCTGCTCAGACCTCCTCTGCCATGCTCTAGTCCCTGTAGACATTCTTTAGGAAAACAGAAATTTTAGTCTCTTTAATAACTATCTGGGAAATTCAGAAGACAAAGGGACATAGCAGGGGTATTGGGGTGAGAATGCATTGATAAATCATGTCATTTTCAATTTTTAAAGTTAGTTTCTGTTTATTAAATGAGGTGTGGCATATATAAGTACACCAATTTTAAAGATATACAATATCTATGCATATTTTTATATATAAGTACCCAAATGTTAGGCCATCTAGATATATCTAGAGCATTTCTGACACTCTTGAGAGGGATTGTTATGCCCAGTTCATATCTACCACCCATGTTAATCACTATCTTATTTCTGCCATCATAGATTATAAATTTCCATTTGTGAATGGAATTCTATAAACTTTTATGAATGGCTTCTAATCTAATAGCAATTTTAGAATTAGTTCATATAGGAAATTAAGGGCACTGGCTGAAGAAATAATTTCCCCCAATATTTTTTCATTTATGCTTGGTAGGAATATAAACAGATAAAAGAATTTGGAAACATGTACCTACTATTGTTGTTGTTGTTAGGTGCCATCCAGTTTGTGTCTGACTCATAGTGACCCTCTTAGGGTTTTCAATGGCTGATTGTTTCCAGATTGCCACTGAAGTAGATTGCCACGTCCTTCTCCCATGTTTGTAGTGCTGGGAATTGAACTCGGGACCTCAGAGACTGCAGAGTGGCACTCTACCAACTGAGCTAAATCCCAGCCCATGCCTACTGTATAACCTAACAATTCTTCTTCCAGGCATATACCAGAACTTATGCATATGCCCACTAAAAGAAATGAACAAGAATGTTCATGCCAGTTTTATTCATTATAGCTAAAATTTTGGAAGCTATCCATGTAAATATCTATCAACAATATTTTTAAATTATAGTGGTATGTTTGTGAATGGAAGACTGTATAGCAATAAAAAAGATTTGATTACTGTTTCAATCAAAAACATAGTTGACTCTTACAGATATAAAAAAGTAAAAGATATCCCACATGAAAGGCTATAGGATTCCATTCATAAATGGCCAGGATGAGAAAAATAAACACTGTATGACCTCAGCTATGTGTGGAATTGAAAAAAAGTCAAATATATAGAAGTAGAGAGTATATTGGATGTTACCAGAGACTGGAGTTGTGGGAGGGATGGATTGGGGAGATGTTAATCAAAGGATACAAAATTCCAGTTAGACAGTAGGATTAGGTCAAGAGATCTATTGTGTAATTTGGAGGCTATAGTTGATAAAAATGTATTGTAATACTTGAAAATTCCTAAAAGAATAAATTTAGAGATTTTCACCACAAAAAGAGATAAGTCTGAGGTAACAGGTATGTTAATTCCTGGATTTAGCCACCCTATCCTATCCCATTCTACCCTATTCTTGCCCACCTTTCCTTCTGATACTACCCCAGTCCTGGCAACTCCAGGCCAAACTACAGCTTATGGTGACTCATGGTTATGTTTGTTTTTGTTGTTGTTGTTGTTAGGAGCCCTCAAGTTGGGTCCAACTCATAGAGACACTATATATAACAGAAGAAAATAGTCCTTAACACTGTGCCAAATCAAGCACTATGTCAGTGCTTCTCTGCTACTCAGAGTTCTCAACGGATGGTTGTTTCAGGATTGGGCTACCAGGTCCTTCTTCTAAGCCTACAGCACCTGATGTTTTCTCACGGGTATGTAATGTGGTGTCAGTATTTTTGTTGAATTTTAACTTTTCCACAGTGCCACCACCAACAAACTAGGTCAGGCTGCAGGAGTGAGGTATAGTTACAGAGTTAAAAATACAAACAATTTCATGTTAAATCAAATACATAATATTTATATATCTATACTATGTTCATGCCTGCAGCTGCACCACTGTGGCATCCATCGTGTCAGGTATCAGAAGCTAAGCAGGGTTGGACCTGGTCAATATTTGGATGGGAGACTACCTGGGAACACCAGGTGCTGTAGGCTTGGGAGAAGGACCTGGCAACCCACTCCCAAAAAGCAATCAGGCATTGAAATCCCTATGAATAGCAGAAAAGAACTAACAACTCTGTTTTGCCTGTTGTATATAGGGTCAGACATTAACAGGATGGCATCTGACAACAACATACTGTGTTCATAATATTTTATATGTAAATCTATTTAATCAGAGACTTATTTTAGTGTATTTAAATTTTTGGCCAGCTTTTTTACCTCCTGGGGTTAGATAGTGAGCTATAGGTCTTTCTATCATTTTTAATCAATTAATTAGTTAATTAATTTATATTAAGTTTAGCTTTGGTTTGCATTATATGGGAATGCTTTTGATTCCAGTAGTGGAACATCAGGTCACCATTAACTATTTCCAGTCTGAAATCCTGTAAGTACTTGGCTTTTGACTGAGTTTCCAGCCTCCTTCTGTTTCCCAGAGGTGCTCACCTTGACCTTGCCTATATATTTTTATTAGTTTCTTTTAAAACATATCTATCAAGAAAGAATATACCCATCATTATACTAAATAAGATATGGAAAAAATTTCTCATTAACTCATTTGTTATTTTGGAATATGTCTATCATCATTATACACACATTTAAACACACACACACACACACACACCCCTTTACATACATACCATAGTCACTATATTGACTGGTCTTTGGAATTTTGTACCTTGCAATAAGACACACTTGGGTCTGTTATGTGGGAAGATCCTTGCTGTTGAGTTGTCAAGTGTGTATATATGCAAAATGGTGCAAGTGGGCTTCCTGGTCTTAAAAACTTATTGGATTATACCTCTTGGTGCAATGAATATTGTACTAATTTTAAAGATAATTTGTTACTAGTTCAATATACATTGACTTTCATTTTACTCAATATCATATTTCACAAGGAGGTCAGCTAATTGCAATAGTAGTGTAAACAATGATGAGGTATAATCTACTTTTACAGCATAAATTATTTTCAAGCTTTTTTAAAAAATAATTTTTTAGCAGACAGTTGCATATAATATACAAATTTTGAATGGTGCTTATTTACTTCTGGGAGGAAAACAGGTCAATTATTCTCCATTTGGAGGAACTGTATATCCCCTGGAATTTCCCCAGATATTTTGGAGACTTTAAAAAAATAACTTCTTATGTTTTAAGGATTTATCACTCATTCCTCCCAGACTTAGTAGTTTGACCTGAGAGGCAGTAGCATAGTGAAAAGAGAACAGATCTTAATGTTAGACAAACCTGTACTCTAAAACTCACTTCTATTATTTGGTATTGTGTGAACTTAGGAGAAATTAACTTTTCTAAGACTCATTTTTTTATGTGATTGTTAAATGGAGCTAGGAATGGCTATCTAATTTCTAGTACTTTGAGTGGTTTAATTGAAGTAATGAATATAAACTTCATAATATGGAACTGTACCAGAGTTTATGTTCAGTATGTGTTAGCTTCAGTGTCTATTTATCCAACATCTGTAATTTTATCATGCAATGTAAATGTGACGAGGATGTGCATCTCTATCGAGTGAGCTTTAATGAGTAAGATTATGCATGCCAGCTCTTGTATTCCTTTACGTCCAAACAACAAAAGCTGGACCAAAACTAGATTTTTCTTCTCTATGTGTACATATGTCTTTTGATTTCCTATTGCAGTTTGGAAATAAAGCAGTATTTGTAAGATAAAAGATTGTGGGAAACAACAGAACTATTTGACCATGATGAAGCAATTCAAAAGGTATTTTTCTGCTTATATACACTCTACAAATAGATAATGAACTTTTATTCTAAAGGGGATTTTTATACCTCTAACATATTTAAATGGGCTGGGATTTAGTTCAGTTAGTAGAGCGCTGCTCTGCAGTACCTGAGGTCCCGAGTTCGATTCCCAACACCGCAAAATGTGAGAAGGACTTGGCAACCCACTCCCAAGGCAATCCTGAAACAGTCAGCCATAGAAAACTCTATGAGGGTTGCTGTGAGTCAGACTTGACTCAATGGCACCTAACAACAACAACAACAACAACAACAACAACAACAACAACAACATATTTAAAATAATAAATGCCACAGGGAATTTAAAAAATGGAACAAAACTCAGTACCTTTGTTTCCAATTGAACTTACCCTTGAAGTACAGTGAGACAGTATCTGAGATATTCTGCCAAAGTTTATGCTGCTTTTCGTCCTACAAGCATTACTTTGTGCTGTGCACCTTGGTGTTTCTCTGTGAGACCACAATTCATTCTGCCAACACAAATCAGGTAGATAATGCTTAAGCAAGAAATACTGAAATTTTTAATCCAGTGGCAATGATTTAAGGTGAAATGTTGCAAACATGTCCCATGGGAAAATACACCCTCTCACATACACACCCTCATTTGAAATGAGAAGTCTTGGTTTCAAATCCCAGCTTCAACTCTTTCTATTAATATGACCATGAACAAATTAGTCTTTCTAAAATTGAGTTTTGTCACTCGTAGAATACATAATATTTTATGGTTTAGCAATACATATCACATAGTAGTATTGAAACATGTAAGTCATCCTCCATTCATTTTTGTGTGAGTAATATTACAATATCCTAAAGAAAACTCCCAGGCAGTTTCTGTGATTACTGAAGAATTAAAATTTAAAAATACTAGAGAGAGAGGTTTTTTGTTCACATGTATGTATCCTGCCTTTTGTATTTATATTACCCAATAAGCAGACCAGTAAGGATTAGTAAATTAAATATAGAATTAAATAGTTCTATCAAAATCACTTTACGTTATTTTATTTAGTAGAACTATCTAGATTTTCATCTTTGAGGAATTTGAAAAAACACAAGAAATTGGAGCATAAAATGACTATCTAATTCAATAAATGTTCATTAAGCATCACTGTGTTTTAGGCTATACTAGATACTGATGATATAGATTGAAAGAATCACCAACCAAACTGAAATCCTCACACACTGCTGATGGCAATATAAAATGACATTACCTTAGGAAATAGTCTGGTAGTTTCTTAAATTATTAAACATCTAGAGATACCATATGACCCCTCAATTCCAGTCCTAAGTGTTTACTAAAGAGAAATAAAAACCTATGCCCACACACAAACCTGTACATGAATGTTTATAAAAGTATTATGCATTGCAGCCCAAAGTGGGGACAATTCAATGCTCATCAACTGACAAATCAATAAATGATATATCCATGTGATATAATAGTATACTGCAATGAAAAGTACTGATAAATGCCACCATTTGGACAAATTTAAAACTTTATACTAACTAAGCCAACCACAAAGGATCACATATTGTATGATCCATTTATATGAAATGTCCAGAATAGGCAAAAGTAGAGAGAGAGAAAGCATATTGCCTAGGGGAAGGATTGGGGAAGTGTTGGGAGGTTGGGGAAAGTGTGGCATGAATGCTTAAATATGTGGAGTTTCTTTCTTGGGGTAATGAAATGTTCTAAATTGATTAGGGTGATGGCTACAGAACTCTGTAGCATACTAAAAGCCATTGAATTACATACTCAGTGGGTGAACTCTATGTGAATTATATCTCTATAAATCTGCTAAGAATAAACAAAGCATCATCCTTGTCCTCAAGAACCTATCGAGTGAGACAGACGTGTTAACAAATTATGATGACTCTTGTTGCAGAGATGCAAGGCTGATGCCTTGATCTTGAACTTCTCAGACTCCAGAATTGTAAACATTAAATTTCTATAGTTTATAAGCTACTCAGTTTATGGTATTTTTGCTGGAGTGGCCTTAAGAGACAACAAAGGGAGCTAATATTCATGAAAGAAACCAGCTATCTGAATGACAGAGTATGATTTTTGCACTCAGGAGAGCTTGGTGTTCTGACCTCTGATTTGCCATTAACTAGTGCTGTGCTGCTAGGTAAACTGATCTCTTAGTATTTTGTTGTGGAGGAGATCTTTTGGTTCCTCTTAGTTCCAAAATTATATTTTTTCATATGTTACAGCCAATCTATTTTTTTCTTATTATACTTAAGAATAACTAATCTGAAAATCTGAAAACTGAAAGGATCCAAAGTCTGAAACTTTTTGAGTGGCAATATGACACCACTGGTGGAAAATTCCATACCATGGAATTTTTTTCATGCACAAAATTATTAAAAATACTGTATAAAATTAACTTCCAGCTATGTATATGAGGTACACATGAAACATAAATGAATTCCATGCTTAGAATTGGGTTCCATCCCCAATATATATCAATATGTATACACAAATATCCCAAAATCTGAAAAAAAAATCTGATTTTGGAAAGTCTTCTGGGTCCAAACAGTTTGAATATGTGATTCTAAATCTGAATAAATTTTGGGGTATAGGATGGGGATGAGTATAGAATTTCCAATCAGACAGAATCAAGAGTAAACACATAGCCTATCATTTATTAGAAAGTTGTCTAGACACTGGGTGGGGCTGGGATTTAGCTCAGTTGGTAGAGCGCTGCACTGCAGTCTCTGAGGTCCTGAGTTCGATTCCCAGCACCACAGAAATGGGAGGAGGACATGGCAACCCACTCCCAAGGTAATCCCCAAACAGTCAGCTATTGAAAACCCTATGAGGGTAGCTATGAGTCGGATATGACTTGATGGCACGGCACCTAACAATAACAACAGACACTGGGAAAATTATAAGACTCATTAATTCACCTAAAAAGAAGGAAACAGAAGGACTCCATAAGGTTGCTTTGAGGATTAAATAATATCCCATAGAAATGGCATCTGGACTACACAAACGACATGCTCAGTACACTCACGCTATTGTACTGGATCTAGACTAGATGTACTTGTTTTACATTAAGTAGTCTGCTGAAAACCTTTGGTATAGGTTTATTATATGTAAACATTAAGTTGATGTATTGTAATATTGCCTTGCCTTGATATGATATATGAGGTGTGATAAAAATTTTGATGAATGTTTAAATTTATAAAAGTATTACAGTAAAGACACATTGCCATTTGTCCCCACCAAAATACTACGTCTGGCTTCAAATACACTTCTCCCATCTTTCTCCCCACTTTCTGAAGCAGTTCCAGAAATCCTCTTTTGTATCTTCAGTTTCATCCTCCATCATAGCAGTGCTCTCTGTCACACATCACTTCTGGTATGGCAAATTTCTGTCAAATAAAAACATTATGTTGCGTTGTTGCTAGATGCTATAGAGTCGGTGTCCAACTCATAACAACCCTACCTACAACAGGTGAAAAACTATTGTCAGTGCTTCTCTGCTATTTATAGGGTTTTTAATGGCTGATTGCTTTTTGGGAGTGGGTTTCCAGGTCCTTTTCCCAAGCCTATAGAACCTGGTGTTCCCAGGTGGTCTCTTACCCAAGTACTAACCGGGTCTGAGCCTGTTTAGCTTCAGAGATCTGATGGGATTGGATGCCACAGTGATACAGCTGCAGGCAAAAACACTGTAGTGTTTCTTTATCCACCTATTCCCCAGGTCTGGTGCCTTGTGACTTCTGGCTCTTCCTCAAAGTCAAAGTTTCCATGAAAAGTAAATGTTTTGAATCAGTTCAGGACAGGGAGGCAGCCACAACAGAGAGACAAAAGGCACTCATGAAAGACGACTTCCAGAACTGATTTAGTAAGTGGCAGGAATGGTGGGGTGCATTCAAAGCCAAGCAGAGTATTTTTAAGGGGACTCAATGGCAATGTGTCTTGTACTATTATATATTTTTTAATTTCAACATTCAATGTATTTTTATCATATCTTATACATCTATTTCTAGTCAGGAACAACTTCTCAGCTACATTCTCGGAGCCAATGATGTGTACAAAATACCAGCCTGCTGCCGCTCCTCTGTGACATTCTTGAGAAGAAGCCTATATTGACAGCATGGGAACAGTATGGGGTGAGTAGGGTGGAGAGAAGAAAAGACACAGTGATTTATGCAAAAAATGCCAGCCTCCAAGTTAGAGGAGAAAGAAATCAAGAAAATGATCAGTAAATAAACGAATAGCTAAATCCAAGCTGTTTATATTTTTGTAGTTTCAATTTTTTTACAAAGATCAAGTATTTTTATTACCAGAAAAATCACGTAGTTTCTGGAAGGAAAAATTTATCATTGCATGAAAACGTTACTACACTTAAAAATTCAAAATATCTCTGGAAGGGAGAACAGCAGAAGCTAAGTAGATTTCCTCCCCCTTGTTTAAGATCAGACCTGAGGCATTTATGTACAAAAGCTTTAGCAAATACTTCTCTAGTCATGCCTATATTTATAGGTATGTTTACAAAAAGAGGCACATCCGTACACCTATTTTCAGTTGAATATAGGCTTGCATTCACTAAACATAGAAATCCATTCAATCAAATAGACACACACATGAATTCTTATTTATATTTATCCAAATACGTAGGCATATAAACACTGACACCCACACTCAGAGGAAGTATGGTATCTACGCAAGCTGCAAGTAGTTCTTCAGTTTTAGCTAAAAGGAAAGAGCTGTTTTTCTCACAACAATCTTTTAGACTCTTCTAAGTACAATGCTTTATTTTTGCACTTGTAAAATTTTGAGATACAAGAGAGGATAACTCACCACTAAAGTAACATAATATGGTAAAATTAGCTTTGGCATCTTTCGCCTAATGCTATAAGCAATGATTTCATGAGTGCTTTAGGGTAGTATAAAGTATGAGCTATTGGCCTCATTCCAGAAGTTTTGTGGGCTGGCTACAGGGAAGCAGCCATAGAAAGTGCCTAGTGTCATGCCAGCTGATAAGTAGGCCCCCTGCACAATGAAACTTTTGTTCTTATTCAACTTCTGGGTCTAAATGAGCAGCTTTGCAACATGCCAATGAAAGGGCCAGGAATTGTACCTGATGGGAGTAAAAGTGATTTTAACCCAGCTATTTCACATAAAAATTAGCATTGTTCATTTGGGAACTACACTCAACACATCAAAATCACCTAGAAAGCATGTTAAAGCTCTAACTCCCGGGACTCTCTCCCAAAGCAGCTGATAGAGAGAGAAATATTTAGAGAAGGACTTATCAGAATCTGCCTGGGAGAGGAGTTGGTGTCTGAGTGGGAAAGCATCATTTTGCAAATTTCTCTAGGGGTTTAATCTTCATTCCTCTATCTCCTCAACCCCAGTCCCCCAGATTAATAGCCAACTCTTGGGCTAGGTATATTGTATAGATTCAGGCACAGAAGTAGAATTCCAGCTTTAAATCCCCTAGGGATTAGGCCAGCAGCCCTACCATGGTGCCATCAGATCCAATCAGATCTCAGAAGCTAATCAGGGTAGGACCTGGTTGGTACCTGGATAAGAGGCCGCCTGGAAACATGAGGTGCTCTAGGCTTGGGAGAAGGACCTGGCAACTCACTCCCATAAAACAATCCACCATGGAAAACCCTATGACTAGCAGAGAAGCACTAATAATACTTTTTTGCCTCTTGTACTGAGGGTCACTGTGAGTCGGACCCTGAATGGACTGCACATAACAAATAACAGAAGGTAGAAATATGTGTTGTAAATTAAAAGTTATCATGAATTGGGGAAAAGAAAATGGACAGAAACTCATAGTAGCTGCCTCATTTTACCAAGCTAGTACGGAGTTTAGAGATGAATATGTATCTCTTTTTTAATGCTGATGTGAGTTTAAAGATATTAGTCAAGGGACAATGAAGTTATAAGGTGAAGAGAAAGTTACATTCACGGAAACCTAGTGCCAAAATTCTGCTCTCTGATAATGTTGATTGGAAGATGTTTTGTAGCCTTAGCTAGTTAAATCCACTTTCATTCTTAGCGAGTGAGAGATTAACTCTGTCTTAAGGAGAGGCTGAGAGATTTAACAAAAGACAGCAGAATGTGTTCCTTCCAAGGCAAGAAAGAGAAATATCCAGAGGAAAAACATGTTTCAGTTTCTGAAAGCCAATGAAACTGATTTTAACTCTGAAAGCTGTGGTAGTCATGGAACATCCAGTCCTTAAGGCACCAGGTTAATGATGTGGCTGATTGCTTCTATACCCAGAGTCATTATGACTGATATGGGCAAGTTGTTTAACCTCTTTGGGGGCCCAGTTTCCTCATCTGTAAAATGAGGAAGTTGGAATAGATGATTTCTGAAATACCTTCCAGCTCTAGCATTTGATGATTTAGTGCCTGACTGGCAATGTGGCCTCTTAAGTGCTACTCTGCACAGCCGTGCATGACTTAAAATTCTCCCGTGCAGGGTGCCAGCATGTCTTCACAATTCCAAATAAAAAGAGCTGGCTTTAGGCAAAATAGTGAAGTAATCCAAGCTTTATATAACCTTCTTTATATTTTGTTTAAACCTGACTTTTATGCCCTTTCAGAGTCCCTTTCAGGCAACTAGGAATTCCTTATACTTCCTCATTTCCTCTCTTCACACTGCATTTACCTCACAACTAAGAGGATCTGTAATTATTATTTATCACTCCATGTGATTGGATTTTAGGAAATGTATACATCTTCTGTAGATAAATTGCAATTAAGGCTTCTTAAATGAACAATCAGTCCTGATAAGCATATAGGAGATATTTATTGGGCAATTGAAAACCCATCTAAAATGTGTAGCTATAGGTTAATTTTAAAAAATGCTTAAAGCCAGATAGTTACACCAAGACAGCAATCCCACAGCCAATGTCATAGTCTAATCAATCAGGCTCAGGAGCTCAAGCAAAGTGCCTGGCAACAAATTTGGAAACTCACATAAAGGAACAGGAGACAAGCTCGGTAGAGCTGAAGGAAGGGTAGACCTCCCTCAAGTACATTCTCACACAATCCAGAAAACCAAAGCCTGCTGTCATAAAGTCCAAGAGTGAGAGGTCTGAGACAAAAAAGATACTGGCATAGTTGTAACTGTTGTGGAAGGGTTAGCAGACATAATCAGGCGAATTCCTATCCAAGTTTCCCCATTGCTCCTAAGTTCCTGCCAAGCCTTCCTCTAAGGTTAACCATGAAGAAACCCTGATGGGTTGATTGGAATCTGTAAGGCTAGCTTCATTTTTTTCTGAACTCCTTTCCAAATTTCTCACCTTTCCTGGAAATTCGCTGTTTGAAGTACACTAAGCTGATGGGGAGAGATGGAAGAATGTGTGTCCAGGAGTTATTGGCTTTATCCTAGACACCTGAACTTAGAGTCTTCTTTTCTAGGCACTGGTTTGTTTCTAACCTGATCACTTTCCTGTGCCTCTTCTTCACGCCCATTTTATAACCACTCATGGTCATGTCAAACACATGGTCAGGTTTCCATGCTTTTCCTTACCTAATCAAAGACAAATGAACCAGAGTTCTTATAACTCTAATCCTTCTGGCATGAAGACTTCCAACATATGATCTTTAAGATAAGAAATTTAAGACAAGGAAAATGCTCAGAAACAAACCATGAAAGAGAAAAAGGCAGAGAAGAATAATAAGAAAGAGCAGTAAGAGTCCCGGTCCTAGGCTTCAGTGGACAGCAAGAGACAAATGAGAACTCAGAAAGTTGTGTCTCAATAAATGCTAGTGGATATATGTACATGCAAAGAAAAATATTGATGGATATAATTCAAAGACAAAAAATAAGAAAAGGAAAGAGGATTTAAAGTTTAGGCCTTACTATGAAAGAGATACATTAACTTCAAATATTGCATACGTAGAATTTTTTCCCTGTGCCTAGTAATTACACAGAAGAATAGTTTTATCTAATAATTTATCATGTTCATGATAGTCAGTAGTTTATTCTAAGTTTGATGTAGCTACAACACAGAGTTCTGGTCAAATATGCTATCGTGGCATGTCCTCTTATTTTATTTGTGGATGGAGTATAGGCATCTGTGCATAACTCAAAAAGAAATTAGAGGAAGGAGTGAGTGATTGAACCATTAGATTTATAGATTCAATCTTAAAAATAAATTAATATTGGCCTCTTCAAGATCTCCATTCAGAGAAAAAGATAAAACCACTGCTTTTATCCATTTTCATAACACCAGAAATAAGCTATTCTTATATGAACTGTGCTCCAACTCAGAAGTCCAAATTTTGTTCTTAATTGTTCTCTTGACAGAGATGTGGCTTGGAAGACAACCAACAAACCAATCCTTTTATTTCTACATCCACTGGCTGGATTAAGCCCAGGATGAATATTTTAAAATAATCACAATCTATTTTGCTTTACTCTTTAATGCTTTGATGTTGAATGTAAAACTCAAAAGTCTCTTATAAAATTATCAAGGGGCCTTTTAAGAAATTCAGATGAAGTCTTTGATTCATCTTAACCCCAATTTACTCTTAATGTTTAAGCCAAGTGTAGAAACCCAAAGTGTTTTCCAAGTACCCTTGGCTTTTCACAAACTAGCTATTGGTTCAGAGATAAGGAAGCATATCTAGGTTCCCTGGGAAATAGCTGAAAGGGATGCATGGTATGTTTATCTCAACTAGTGTGATGACGAATCAGAATATAGCACTTTACAGTAAAGCACATAAGGGGCCATCTGTCCCCCATATGTCTGTTAGTTTGTCATGCTGTGAGGGATTTTGTATTGCTGTGATGCTGAAAGCTAGGCTACTAGTATTTCAAGTACCAGCTAGGCCACCCATGGTGAACAAGTTTCACCTAAATTTCTAGATTAAGTCAGACTAGGGAAAAGGACCTGGCAGCCCACTCCCAAAACAATTAGTGATGGAAAACCCTATGAATAGCAGAGAAGCACTGTCAAATATAGTGCCAGAAAATGAGCCCTACAGGCTAGAAGGCATTCAAGAAATGACGAGGAAGGAGTTGCCTCCTAAAAATAGAGTTGACCTTAATAATAGGAATGGAGTAAACCCCCTAGTACCTCTTTTTGCTTATGTGGTACAACTCAAAATGAGAAGAAACATTGTGACTACAACAATAGGCTCAAACATAAAATGATCATGTGCATGGCACAGTGTTGATGAATGTTTCATTCTGCTGTGCTTAGGGTTGCTATGAGTTGGATCTGACTCCATGGCACGTCATAGATCATATATACTCCCCAAAGTCCTACTTCTTCAGGTAGAAGGGGGCTTGGGATCTGTGGATGATAGCTTATAGAGACGATGGGAAAAAGATGCTATACAAATGAAAATAGCATAAATGAGTAGAAAAGTGTTTTCAAACTTTAGTAATTAGCATTTTACCTTCATGCTTTTATGATATCCACATACTACCTGTAATATGATTTACTTAATATTTGTATTGAGATGTATTTACACAAACTCACTTAAATAAAATTTAAAATTAGCCTTTTTCTCTATGTCAGAATATTTCTATACACATATATGGAACCATATACATACACAGAAATGTACATAAAGTCATCTTGCATACACCTGGTCATAAGGATGCTCTTTTCTGTATCCAAACCCCTTGAATCTTCCAGCAAGGGTTGGATTCTGGCTGGGCATGGTGGTTCATGCCTGTAATCCCATCAATTTGGGAAGTAGAGATAGGAGGATTACAGGTTCTAGTCTAGAGGCAGCCTGTATGACTTAACAAAACCCTATCTCAAGATAAAAAATTAAAAACAATTGGCTGGGCTGCAACTCAGTGGTAGAGCACTTCCAAAGTATATTCAAGGCCCTCGATTCAACCCCCAAGTGCCACACACACACACACACATACACACACACACACACACACACACACACACACACACACACACACACACACAAAGTAGGATTCTGTTTCCCTATATGACACTTTGAATCTTTACATCTGGGCACGCTTTGTGATTCACTGTGGCCGATTCTGTGACTAGGGCTTTGTGCACTTCTGGTTTCTCCTAGGACTCCTGCCTCTACCATAGCATAGTTTTCTATATCAATACCTAATTGATACAACCATCTATAGCTTTATACTCCCCATTGAGGACAACCCTAAGACTGGGAAGGATGGATCTTTGGAGGAAATAGTGAAGAGAGCTTTTGTTTTCCCTTTGTTGCTAGATCATTTGTTCCGTTATTGGAAATCATATAAGTGGTTAATACAAGAGGTTAATTTGTAGGATGACACTTTGTGTTTGGAAGGGATATTTGGCTCTGAAGGGGAGGACTCCCAGGTCCTTCTCCTGAGCCTGCAGCACCTGGTATTCCCAGGCTGTCTCCTATCCAAGACTAACCAGGCCCGACCTTGCTTAGCTTCTGAGATCAGCTGGGATCAGATGCTAGGGGGCTATAGCTGCTAACTACAAAATCACTAGTCAAGTAAAATCCTGCCCTTTTTCATGCTTGACCATGGAATAATTCTGGAAGGAGAAAATTTCCAAAAGGAAGGGACGCTACCAAGAAATGAAAAGGTAAAAGAACAAATAGTCATAACCTGTCTTTGAGTAGCCATCTATTAAGCTAGGGATGAATAAATATGGAAGTAAATTTTCTGTAGCTCTCTTCCATAGCTAGGTCTTGGTACCATGTTGTTGTTGTTGCTATTGAGTCCGTGTCATATTCATAGTGACCCTGCATACAACAGGTGGAACACTATTGTCAGTGCTTCTCTGCTATTCATAGGGTTTTCGATGGCTGATTGTATTTTGGGAGTTGGTTGCTAGGTCCTTCTCCTAAGCCTACAGCACCTGGTGTTCCCAGGTGGTCACCCATCCAAGTACTAAGGAGGCCTAACCCTGCTTAGCTTCCATGATCTGACATACATATAATGTATATGTATATATATGTATACATATACATAATGTATTATTAAGGTACATAATGCATTATATGTATATGTGTGTATATATATGTGTGTGTATATATATGTGTTTGTGTGTGTGTGTGTGAGACTCTCACAGAGATGAAAAACAGACTGAAATTAGAGAAGCCAAATCTTTATCTCTGTGAGCACCAAAGATAATAACTCAGAATATCCTTTTGTAAAAATGTCTTTTGAACCTGAGAGGTCAGAGATAGCAATCCAATAATGCTAAATCCATACAATGTTTTTCATTTGCTGGATAAATTAAATTTTAAAAACCATGAGACCAGATATTAATCCCTTGTAAGATGAATATTTGGCGAAATGTCCCTTTCCGTGGGCTGACTCTTGGCTCTGTTAATTGTTTCTTTTGCTGTGCAGAAGCTTTTTAATTTGATGCAGCCCCATTTGTCAATTCTTGTTCTTATTTTCTGAGCTATCAGAGCCCTATTCAGAAAGTCATTGCCTATGCCTAGGTCTTGAAGAGTTTCTCCTGTGTTTTCCTCTAGTAGTTTCAAAGTTTCAGATCTTACATTAAGAGCAACTGATCTAATCAATATACAGGCAGTGGAACTGGACCGACATTTTTCAAATGAAGAAGAGCACATGGCCAATAAGTACCTGAAAAAATGTTCAACACTTTAGCCATCAAGGAAATGCAAATCACAACTATATTAAGATTCCATTTCACTGTGGTTAGAATGGCTACCATGAGAAAACAAATAACAAATGATGACAAGGATGTGGGGGGAAGAACTTGCATTCACTGCTGATGAGAAAGTTAGTCCAGCCACATAGAAATCAATATGAAGATTCCTCAATAAATTAAAAATTAAACTTTTATATGATGCAGCATGCCACTTCTGGGTATATACGCAAAAGAATCAAATACTCTCTAGAGTATTGAAAAGTAAAGAGGTCACATTGAAGATGAAGGTGCGTCTGATTCATGCCATGATATTTCAGTTTCATCACGTGGTTGTGCAAGCTGGGCATTGAACAAGGGAGACTGGAAAAGAATGGATGCTTTTGAATTCTGGTGCTTCTGGTGCTTTTGCATTATGGAGACAAATATTGAATATACCATGGACTGCCAAAAAACCAACAGATCTCTCCTAGAAGAAGTGCAACCAGAGTGCTCCTTGGAAGTAAGAATGGCCAGACTGTGTCTTACATATTTTGGACATGTAGTCAGGAGAGATCAATCCCTGGACAAAGACAGCATGTTTGGGAGAGTGGCAGGTCAATGAAAAAAAAAAAGGAAAATCTTCCACCAGATGGATTGACACAGTGTCTGCAACAATGGGCTTAAACATAAATAAGATCATGTGCCTGGCACAGAATCAGGAAGTGTTTTGATCTACGGTACCTAGGGTGCTAAGAGTCAGACTTGACTTGATGGAACCTAACAGCAATAATAACAACAAGGATGTGGACTGGGCAAGAGGGAAGCGGGAAGGAGGATAAGAAAGTAATGGAGGAGGTAAATATGATCTAAGCACACTAAATGCATGTATCAAAATGTCATAATAAAATCCTGTATTTTATATAATTAATATACACTAATAAAAAATCACTAAGCCAGATGACATTCACTCCAAATGTTTTAAAGAAACCATTTTAATGAGAACCTGGTAACTAATCTATTGAGTTTTTACATCATAATCTGTTTCACCTCTGAATTTCCAGCTCTCAAATCACCTGCAGCACTTTTTATTTCTTGGAAGTTTATTGAAAATCATAAACACATATAGCTGTGAAATATAAATTAATGATATTGGGCTCCAAATGACTGAGGGATAAATACTACCTACAATGAAAGAATTATATTAGTAAATGTTTGTCCACAAGTTACCCTGAAACATCCTGTTTGTGAAGGGGGAGCCACATTATGTTGTGGAGGAGGAGGCAGAGATGAATTTTATTTTATTTTATTTTATTTTTATTTTTTTCAGTACTGGGGGTGTTGAACGCAGAGCCTCAAACATATTTTGCAAATGCTCTACTACTGGGCTGCACCCAAAGTCTATATTTTATTTTGAATCAGGCTTCACTCAGTTATTCGGGTTGCCTCTGGCCTTAAACTCAGGATGCTTCTGCCTCTGTCTTCTGAGTTTCAGAGATTACAGGTGTGTACCATCATGTGCGGCTGGGATTTAGCTCAGTTGGTAGAGCACTGCGCTGCAGTCTCTGAGGTCCCGAGTTCAATTTCCAGCACCACAAAAATGGGAGAAGTGCATGGTAATCCACTCCCAAGGTAATCCCGAAGCAGTCTGCCATTGAAAACCCTATGAGGGTCACTATGAGTCGGATACTGACTCCAAGGCACCTAACAACAACAACAACCATCATGTGCAGCAAAGATGAATTTTATAATAAAGAAACTAATTTCTAGGATGCCAAGTTCTTAGCTCTTGTGAAGTTTCTCAAGTAGATGAGAGAAACCCTTGTCATTAGAGTACACTAAAGATATAATATGATGCACATAGGTAATTGTCACAAATAAATAGGAAAAAAAGAGAAAAGATATCCTGGGTAACACAGAAATAAGAAATTGATGAAAACTTGTTAAAACTCTTTTCTCCTAATTATTGCTTATATTCATATATATTCATTTCCTTCAGTATAGAAAGGAATGGAAATGAATAAGTTTGAAAACAATAAAAAGGTGAATGTCCTTGTCACTCTATTATATAACTACCCAACATGTTTACTGAAGTAACAGGGCAAGGATTGGTTCTTCCACCCATTGCTACCAAAGGACAAAATTTTTTGTAATACTCTTTCCTATTCTTTTTGACATCTTTAAGAAGATCTTGCCATATCCCATCCTGGAGGAGAACTGATTACTCCAATTGTGAGAAAAGTCAGTTTCTAATGTGACTGATTCTTCTTATTTGGTTGACACCAAAAGAAACCATGATAATGGTTTATCCTCCAAGATGTCACAGAATTTTCAGAGAAAAACTACCTGGGCTGGTTTGGTGCAGTATTTCAAAAAAGTGATACAAAGTTTGCAAATCTGGAAATGAGAAAAAATGGAAACAGGAAGAGAAGAATTTTAGCAACTTAATCCAAAGGAAATGGCTTCCCTAAATACATGACAATTCATAAAGCAGCTGTCAGAGATTAAGAGTTCTCCATTCTGCCAGCAATCATAGGCACTTTATGTATATAATTCATATTAATTCACCTAGCAACCTGCGTTATGCAGATGATATCACTTTGCTTGTTGAAAATGAAGAGTATTTAAAACATTTACTGATGAAGATCAAAGATCATAGCCTTCAATATGGGTTATGACTAAACATCAACAAAACAAAAATCCTTACGACTGGGTCAGCACGCAACTTCACAATAAATGGAGAAAAGACTGAGGTTGTCCAAGAGTTTGCTTTGCTTGGCTCTATAATCAACACCCGTGGAATCAGCAGTCAAGAAATCAAAAGACGCATTGCTCTAGGAAAAGCCGTGGCAAAAGATCTCTTTAGAGTATTGAAAAGCAAAGATGTCACATTGAAGACGAAAGTGCATCTGACTCATGCCATGGTATTTTCAGTGGCATCATATGGTTGTGAAAGCTGGACATTGAACAAGAGAGACAGAAAAAGACTTGATGCTTTTGAATTGTGGTGCTGGAGACGTCTATTGAATATACCATGGACTGCCAAAAGAACCAACAAATCTGTCCTAGAAGAAGTACAACCAGAGTGCTCCTTGGAAGCAAAAATGGCCAAACTGCGTCTTACATATTTTGGACATGTAGTCAGGAGAGAACAATCCCTGAAGAAGGACATCATGTTTGGGAGAGTGGCAGGTCAACTCAAAAGAGGAAAACCTTCCATCAGATGGATTGACACAGTGTCTGCAACAGTGGGCTTAAACATAAATAAGATGGTTTGCCTGGCACAGAATCAGCAAGTGTTTCGATCTGCTGTACATAGGGTCACTATGAGTTGGACTCGACTCGACGGCACCTAACAACAACAACAATAACAACAACAGAAAACCTTTTGAAGTAGGTATAACAGAGCTGAAATAGTGACTCATGGCAATACTTAGGTATCCTCTATCTGTTAATCAGAAGCAACCAAGAATATGAAATGTAACAGTCATTCTGCTGAATACTTGACTGGACATGGCAAAAATAGTCCCCTCTACCATGAAGCTTATGACCTATGGAGAAAAGCAAATATTAAATAAACAATCATGCTCCAGAAGTTACTAGCAGGTCAACTGAACAGGCATGGAGGTTGAAGAATGCCTTTTCAAATAATTAATATTGAAGTTGCAACCTGATGACTTATCTGACAGCCTACTCAACACACGACTTTCTGCCCTCAGTTTAATCCCAGCACACAAATAACGAATATAGAAACACCATAATATTGTGTCTATTCTAATTCTAATATTCACATAATATTCTATTATGTGATAGAAAATAAAGGAAAGTTGATGGTGAGATTTGAGTATACAGAACAAGATCTTATATCTTAAATCTTAACTCTACCTTCTCCTTAACAATTTGTGAGTTTCAAAGATAGTTATGTTTTCCTGAATTAATTATTAAAATGCAAATATTCACAGAATATAAATAATATTGACACATATGTGGAGCATATTTGAAGAGATTAATACATAATAATTGAATTTTTCTTATTATTACCCTGTGGAGAAACTAGCCATTATCCCCACTATGTAGAATAAAAATGAACAGAGAAGTTAAGAAAAACACTTAAGAACATACAAATAGGTGGTGAAGCAAGGTTCAAATCTAATATATATTTTTCACATAATACTAGCACACAGGATAGATGTCAAGAAGAATTTGGTGGGTGATGAGGAAACAGAGTTCAGGGAAGCCGAAAGAACCAGTTAAAAGGAGATGACCCATTCCTGATATGAGAGATGAGAAATGAGAAGGTACAAAGGAAAACTCTATAGGATTTCTTTGAAAAACAAAATGCTGCCCCTAAATGGGTATTCTTACTTATATTAATAGTTATGTTCATTTGGACTAGCTATAAATTAGTGGTCTAATGTGAAACTTCTGGAAGTAAAAAAAACTTTCTTCAGAAAAGTTGTAGTACATACTTTTACAAGTAATCTTGAATGTTTCAAGTTTTGGTAGAAATCATCTATGAAGTTGACCATATTGAGGATCTTCCTTTTGTATTACTATGTTAATTTTATTGGACTGATTTAATCAAAAGCTAAAGCTAGGGAAATAACCTTTCAGAAGCATTTAAATTTTATCACAAGTATGGCTATGAGAAAGTTCTAAAAATTCAAATTATCAAGGCAGTGATAGAAATTAAGGATAGACCATTGCAATATTAATGAATATCCATTTTCCCTATATGGCCCTCCTGTTACTTATAAGCTGATGGTCAGGCCATTATCTTTATTATTTTATGCCTTCTGGGGTGGAGGAATTTGAATTTAGATTTTAGAACTTTTTATTATTTTCTGTAAAAGTTTGAAAACTTTGCAACTTTTATTGCAGATTTCTAAAAGGTAAAATAGAAACCATAGTTATTTTTGAGAGAAAATTGAAGGCAAGAGACATTAATCCTTCCAATATGAGATGAGCTCTGCTCCATGCCAGTTCCAAAGCAGATGGACATGTCTCAGTGGTGGTAATTTCAGGGTGTGTATGAGTAGATGGGACCCTCGGCACTGGGATTCCAAGGCTTGACAAATTTTTATGTCACCCAACAGAGAGTAATGACCATGCAACTTTAAAAAATATGTTGCTCAGTAGCAACAAATAGTGGATTTAGTGGACTTAGATCTGAAATGATCTTTTGGAATATTTTGTTCAAAACAGGATGTCAAGATCTTTGCACACTTGGTAATTAGAGGCAATTCCATTCATAGCCTATACTGTATTTCTAGCTCAAGCTTTAAAAGCAATTTCATTTTATTTAATAAAAATAACTAAAAATCACATTTTTGGTATAGCACTTCATTAGAAAAAGAATACTGTTTTTATGTAAGTGAGAGGAAATTTCACATTTGGTGCAGTAAAACACTTTTATATTTATAGGGTACCTGAGTCAGATTTGGGCTCAAAATAAATACTAATATGAATACAATCACTGTTAAAACTCTTCTCACCTATTTCCTCACCCCCAAATAAAGCTACTACCCCTCATATGATTCCCACAGGATGCAGGAAGGCAGATATTTTCCTTTTTGTCCAGTAGAAATTAGAAAATTATGGGAAAGGTATATGAGAAAGAAAATTAGGGTGGGCCTTTTTTTTTTTCTAGTTTTCAAATTTAATTTGAACTGAGAAACATGACCTAGAACTTGACTTGAAAATAGAATTAGAGAATCTACCATGCTTGCTGAATGAACATAGGTTGGGCTGCCCTGTTGGCATGATTAGCTTTGATTCCATTCCAGTTCCATTGTCTGCTGTTATCTTTCAATGTTCCAAATGTGCCTTCTTCAATTAGCATGCCAAGGTTTCTGGCTGACCCAGTGTCCTGGAATGAAATCAATGTTAATGATTTCTGTGGTTCTGGTTGCTTTTGCTTTATTGATGTTTCCTTTTCCCTTCATCCTGCCTCCAAACTAATTTTTATTCTATTTGAAATCAACCTGAAATGATGAAATATTTTGTGATTTTCTGAGGTGGTAGGATTTATTTGGTTTTCACTGTCTTAGCTCAATTCCTGGCACAAGAAAATCAAATCCTTGAACATGAGGGACAGACAACAGGTGAGATGTGAATAACGGTGCCTGAGTGCTATAAAATTCTGTTGAAAACCATTATGTCACCCATGTGTGTCTTTTTATCTTTCCATTTTTGGAAAAATATTTTCAAGATTATATGGAATGGCATTAGGATACATAAATGTTGCAAATAGAATTAATATAAAAAGAACTCAATTAGCTAAATTTTTGCTTTGCATATAAGAAAATGAAATATTATAACCCTCTTTTCAACTTCACCTATAATATTTATATTCCATATACTATTTTGTTCCCCTTTCTACTGACAAGAATGAGTTAAAAGGAAATGCCAAGTGTAATATTTATTTATTGCTATGTAACAAAACATCCCCAAACCAAGTAGGCTATGGAAATAATTTATTATAGTTCTGTGTGTAGTTGAGCAGTTCTATTGTTAATCCCTCAAACAAAAGTCATTACCAAGGACTAAATTTTAAAAGAACACATGGTATTCTAGTGTAAAAAGGGAAAAATAATAATATGGTTTACGAAATTGTTAGCTCATATTAACTATAACTATTGTTGTTGTTAGGTGCCATCAAGTTAAGTCTAACGCATAGCAACCCTACATACAGCAGAATGAAACATTCCCCAATTCTGTGCCAGGCACACAATCTTATTTATGTTTAAGCCCATTGTTGCAGACACTATGTTAATCCATCTAGTTGAGGGTTTTCCTGTTTTTCAGTAACCTGCCTCTCTTCCAAACATGACATCCTTCTCCAGGGATTGTTCCCTTCTGACTACATGTCGAAAATATGTAATATGAAGTCTAGCCATCCTTGCTTCAAAGGAGCACTCTGATTGCACTTCTAAGACAGATCTGTTGGTTCTTTTGGAAGTCCATGGTATATTCAATATTTGTCTCCAGAACCATAATTCAAAAGCATCAATTCTTCTCCAGTCTCTCTTGTTTAATGTCCAGCTTTCACAACCATATGATGCAACTGAAAATATGGCATGAGTGAGGTGCACCTTTGTCTTCAATGTGACATCTTTAGTTTTCAATACTTTAAAGAGATCTTTTGCCATAGCTTTTCCTAAAGTAGTGCATTGTTTGATTTCTTGACTGCTGCTGCCATGAGTGTGGATTGCAGAAACAAGTAAAGAAAAATCATGGACTTTTTCAATCTTTTCTACATACTGACCCAGTTGTAAAGATTGTTGCTTTGTTGATATTGAGTTGCAATCCATACTGAAGGCTATGTTCTTTGATCTTCATCAATAAATCCCAAGAATATGTACAATTTTCAATATGTATATGAAAATTATACATATAATTGGGGGTTAATGTTATATTTTCTTACATGAATTCAGCATATATCAATCATATCCAACTGCCCTTCTTTCACCTTCTCTACCCTCCACAGCCTTCTCAATCCCAAATAATCACTATTCTACAGTAAGGAATAATAAATGTTTTTATCAGTTGTAAATTCTTTGCCTCTAGATTTAAACCCAGAGAAGCCCCGACATCCTCCAATTCTTATCCCTCTTATTCTCTAGCTCCCCTCTGCCATTCTGCATCTGTGCATGCCACTTGAGGAGTGACTCCTCCATTAGATTGTCTTCTTGGTACATACTGATTGCAGTAAATACCATCTTGCATTTGGGAGGGTCTATAGCATTCTTCACTTCTCTCCATGACCCATGTCCCTATCCAGACTACAAATTCCTTAAGGGCAGAAACATTGTCTTCTCTTTCTTTCTCCTGATTTTTCTCTCAATGACATTTCTCATTACAATATATAATTTAAAATAAATTTTAAAATGTAAAAGCATTTTCCTTACATAGTAATTATAAGAAGGCCTTTTATTTTCTTCTTTAAAATGAGTTAATATAAGCACTATACTAGTGCTTGACATATAGAAATTGCTAAATGATATTGTTTTGATCATTTTATCATTATCATTACTATTTGCACTTAACTTACAGGCTGATACATATGATTAGTGGATGTTTCCACTTTAAGCCATATGTGAACCAACTGGACTAATTGATCTATGTAACAATGGACTTTGTACATTTAATACATTTGCATTTGCAGTGGAAAGCTAAAAGACATGGTTCTACCCACTGAAGAGTTTGTAGTATAAACTAGGTAGAGGCATATACGAAACTGGTCAAGAAGTAAATTATAAATTTCCATGTGTGTTATAAATGGAACAAAGTGCTGTGAATCAGTAAAAAATAATGCAAGGAACACACTATCAAAGGTTATAATACAAAATAAAAAGAATGCATCCCTCCTAGTGAATGATAGTAGAAGAATCATCTCGATAGAAGAAGAAGCATGTAGTCAAATGCATATGGACGGAAAGAGGATGATGACCTATAAAACAAGAATTTCAGCATGTCTAGATAAGCTAGAAGGAAAGTGGTATGAAATTAGGCTAGAAACAAAGACAAGGTCAAATCCTGTAGTTTCTTGTGGGATTCAGGGATGACTTTGAGTTTTATCTAAATTGTAACTAAAACGTTATAAACAAGGGAAATTAATTAATTTGGAGATGACTCTGGTTACTACATGAAGAATCAATTAGAAGGGAAGTAGAGCAAAAAGGGAGGATGATATGAAGGTGACACAAAACATAGGAGGTCAGAGTATGGACTGGTGAGTCAGTGATGATGAAAAGAAGTAGATGGAAATGCCTTTAAGATAGATTTCGGTGGTGGGAGGCATAGGATTCATAGCTGATTGTCTAGAGGTGTCAATAAAAAGGATGTATTAGGAATAATTTCCAGATTTTTGCCTAAAGCAACTAGGAGGATATTTTCTGAGAGGAAGAAGATTTAGTTGATCCAAAGTTGAATGGTGAGTCTGTTGTTTCACTTGTCTGTGATACCATGAAGTGTGGCTTTGAGAGAGAAATAAGATATAAGGATATCATGGTCAGGGAAGAACTCTGGATCCAAGACAATGATTTGGAACTTGTTAGCATATTAATGGAGTTTAAATCCATAGGACTGAATAAAATGACCCATCAAAAGTATAATCAGGAGAAAAGAAAGAGCCAAGGGCTGATGCTAAGGAATTCTACATTTCAGGTATGTTAGAGGAAGAATATTTGGCCAAGGAAATTATGAAAATGTAAAGAGTAAGGTAAGAGAAAAAGGAGGAGATTGTGACAATGTCCTCAGACTTTTGTAACCTTAAAATGTAGTTGCAACTCACATTCTCTATTTTGCACAGGTTCCAAAAAACCTCATGCAAAAAGAGCTTACCCTGTCTAAAACTGGGATGTAGATATATACTGAGGTTTCTGGGAAATATGGAGAGAAAGTCTGGGGAGATAAATAGCAACAGCAATGGTGGATGGTTCTTGGCACAATGTGAAACTTTTGATAGCCTACTGATCCAATCTGTCCACTCTCTACTTCCAAACACTACCCATCAAGCTCTGGGCTGTGAGAAAGAAAGATCCTTAGTATAAATGGATAATGTAATAGTTTATCACCAGGACCTAAATGTTCTGTCCAAGAATCATTACCAACAACACAGAACAGAAGTGGTTCTTTTGCTGGCTGAAAATACAGTTCATACCAAAGACACAGAGTCTGGTGATTCAAGTGATGTGAGAGTCATCTGTAAATTATAGTTTCTGAAGGGTCTGTAAATTGTAGTTTCAATACATATATGTTGAATAATGAGTCAGCTGTGTCAATTGTTTTTGGATTAAACAGAATGCTAAAGCACTCTGCTAAGCACTGTCAGGTTAATACAAAAAATATCCTGTAAAGTAGTTTCTATAACTCTCTCTTTTCATCATTGAGGAGATGAAGGTACAGAGAGTAACTGGCCTGAAATCATACAACTAGCAAAGAAAAAGGACAAGATATGAATTTAGGTAGCCAACTTCTAAGAATAAGAACTGGATGGAAACATAAAATACCCTTCTTTAGGTTTGTGATAGATAGGTAGATGTACCTGTCTCTATCTATCTATCTATCTATCTATCTATCTATCTATCTATCTATCTGAGGCTTATTACCATTACTGTCTGAATAAAAAGCCAATTTGTCAAGCTTTGAAGTGTAGTGGAATGCTTTATAATAACTTCAGATACTGATATTCAAGAATACTCTTGCCTTCCTGAGTCTCAGCAAATGTGGATCTATAATTTCAGCTATCATGACCCACTGCTTTCTTTCAGAACTTGTAGGTGTTTAGACTTATGGAATACATAATTAAAGATAAAGTCTAATCTTTCAAGTAACATTAAAAAGAGATGCCATACTTATTTTCTCCTGACAAGTGGCAGTTGGCCTCAGCATATTTCAGAACTTAATTTGTTATTGTTGTTGGGTGCCTTCATGTTGAATCTGACTCATAGTGACCCTATGTATAACAGAATAAAACACTACCAAATGCTGTACCATGCACACAAACTTTAGATTTTTGAGCCCATTGTTGCAGACACTGTGTTTCTTCTCATTTTGAGTCCTGTCACATCAGCAAGAGGAGGTCTTAGGGGCTTTACTCCACTCTTGCCATTAAGGTTGGCTGTACATTGATTATGCAATTCTTCCCTACTCATTCCTTAAAATCCTTCCAGTTTAGGGGACACATTTTCCAGCACTATATTTGGCAGTGCTTCTCTGCTATTCATAGGGTTTTCAATAGCTAATTATTTTGAGAATGGGCTGCTGGGTCCTTCTCCTTCTCTATCTTAATCTGGAAGCTCAGCTGAAACCTGTCCTCTAGGGGTGGCCCTGCTGGTATCTGAGATGGGCTGGCATAACTTTTAGCATGAGAGCAACAAGCAAGTCGACACAGCATGACAAGATGACAGACATGTGGGGGTTACTTTTTTGACCAAGAGAATATAGCTCACAAGAAACTTCTTCCTCGAGGACAATGCCATAAAGGTCTTCTTTTATATTTAGCCCCTCATATGTCTCAGTTGTCACTGCATCACAGGGGATGCAGGATATATTTATTAGAAGAGAGATTGAGATTACATTTTATGAGTTAGCAGAATAAATCAGCTTTGTGATGCCATATTTGTCTTTTGTCTTTGTGGGTTCTTTTCCATCTTTTCATTATGAGATCTTGATTTTGTGACATCCAGCTGTGAACATAAACACTGAGCAAACCATTTTTTACCAGTCACCTTGGTACTTGCGGTCTTTTCCTATGTTCTGCATCACTACATAGGCAGAAAAATGTCCAGAATTTCATTGGCTGTAGAAATAAAATAAGGTAAATGTGTAAAGCACTTTAAGGCTAGAGGTACTATACCATCCATTGAGTCAAAACTATGTCTTTTTTCCACTATCATATCCCAACTGATCATATAATGTCAGGCATACAACAGAAGCTTGACAAATAATTTGGAATAAGTAAATAAGCATGTAAGTAAACAAGTGACTTCATTCATTAAAAGAAAAAAGAAAGAGAAAAAGTAAGGAAAAGAAAGAAAGGAAAGGAAGAAAGAAAGAAAGAAAGAAAGAAAAGGAAAAAGAGCTGTGACTGTGCTTACTGTACAATGGAAGTCTACTCCTTCAGCAGTTTTGACTCAGACTCTGAATATTTAAGATCCCAGAATAATTCTTCCCAACATGGCTATGATGATTAATCTTGATTGTCAACTTGATTGGATTGAGAAGCTCCTGGGAGAATAAAGGCACACTTTTAAGTGAGCCTTTGAGGATGTTTCAAGAGTCTTAACTCAGGAGGGGACCTGCACTGAATATGGCAGCACTAGTCCATAGGCTGGGGCTGGGATTTAGCTCAGTTGGTAGCGCGCTGTGCTGCAGTCTCTGAGGTCCTGAGTTCAATTCCCGGCACCGCAAAAATGGGAAGACGGGCCTGGCAATCCATTCCCAAGGCAATCCCAAAATAGCCATTAAAAACCCTATGGGGGTCGCTATGAATCGGATACCGACTTGACGGCACCTAACAACAACAACAATTCCATAGGCTGGGGTCTGGATGGGATAAGAGGAGAAAACCGCCTGGCACAGGCATTCCCATTCCTCTCTCTACTTCCTGGATGCCATGATGTCAGCTACTCTGCTCTGCCACATCTCCTTGCCATAATAGATGGAAAACTCTGATGTGAGCCAAATTAAATCTTTCCTCTTATAAGTTATTTTGCTCTAGTATTTTGTCATGAGGATAAAAGTTTGACTCACACAGATGATGACTTTTAGCACTACTCAGGGGAAGGGTTGACCCTTCTCTTCAAGTAATTTCCCAAAGCAAAATTCCCAGGTGCGGAGAAAAATTAATGAGATAAATGTTAAGGGGGGAATTAACTAATGAGATAAATGTTATAAGATAGGTGTGACCTGAATTCTGTTCTGCTGAGGATGTTTCTTGTGCCTACATCAATCCCTGAACTTACCTCTGATTTTACACACACAAAGACAACTATTCTATACCAGCTTCAACTCATTTTCCCCTGAGGGTGGGAAATGAGCCTCAACTCTTTCTTTATTTGCTCCTCCCTCCCCCCGTTTTTTTCTGACGCATAGGAGACTGATGGATCCGTATTCAATTGTAGCTTTGAAATGCAGTGTAGTAAATACTCTTGGGCGGGGGGATAATTCTGAACCAAAGGCAGGCAGAAGCCTGTGCATGGACAGATTCCCACCACATTCCTTCTTTTTTGTGGACCCTTCTCAAAAACATTTCATACATTTCTCACAGCAACCATAGCAAAAACCTCCATACACCCTCCATACATCCTCATCCCCTTACTTATCCTCAGAATTGCTTCCTGTGATAGTCTCTCAAATTGCCTATCTACATTCAAGCCCCAAAGATAATGGTCACTTATTCACCTAACAGTACTTTTTACTTTTCATTTCTGTCTTTTTAAAACTATAAATGGAGTGGGGAATGTAGCTCAGTGGTACAGCACATGCTAAGCATTCGTGAGTTACTTGGTATGGCCTCCAGCATCACAATAAATAAATAAACAAGCAAAAAAAAAAACCAAGCAAATTAATTCCAGAAGCTATCTTACAAGTGTCATTTGGAAAACTCAAAAGAAATTATATGTATATAAGAGGGTGTACATGTTATATGTGTGTGGTGTGGTGTGTATTTGTTCTTCCTCTGTGACTCACTGTATTGAAAGTGAACTAATGGAATTATTTGGAAATTTCAGAATACTAGCTAGTATACATTGGTAAGTAAAAGGCAGACAATTCATTGATGCTTTCCCTATATATACCATTATCCATAGAGGATGCGTATATGGAAAAATGAGAACAGTATTCTAGGACTATATTAAATGTGGAAGTTTCTTCTATACCATCTGAGAATCCAACTCTACCTCTTGTATGTCTTCTTCTTGGACAACATTTTCGGAAACAACACAGCTCCCTCCATACCCACCAGTACTCTCCTTTCTCGCTGTTTATCTTTTAAAATACAAATAGTATGCAATTCTAGGAGCTATCTTTAAAGAGCTATTTGAAAAACTCAAAACTTAAAGAATCCATTTCATCAGAAAATCTCTGTGTATCAATCATATAGAGTCAACTAATATTTGACACATTTTAAATTCATATTACTTTAAATCATCTTTTTGTTCCACTCAATGCATTTCTGGTGTGTTTAATTTTAAATACATTCACCATATCAATTATGTAAACTAATGCTCCTCACTATTGTTCCTTGTGTATATCTAGTCTTTTGCTCCAATCCCGCCTCTGAAAATTAAAGGATATGGCATTTTAATAAAAAAGAAAAGTGAAAGGTATTAACTTAAAAAGTAATGTATACAAATATATAAATATATATATGTGTGTATATATACATACTTTCCATTTTGATTAAAAAATACCTGTATGTCTATGTGTATTATTCAGAGAGAGAGACAGAGAGGAGGAGAGGGGAAAAGACAGGGCAAGATGAAGAATGGTATAAAGTATTAACATTGAACTTTATGCATTAACGTTAGCATTAACATTGACATTATGCATTTTTATTGTTTATAGCTATTGTCCTTCTGTACTTAATTTTCTAAAATACATATATGCAGCTTCTACAAAAATTATATGTAAAATTATACATTATATGTTTATGTATAATTTACACATATATTTACATATATGTATATTTATGTGTATGTATGTAAATATATATATTATATATATATACACATACATACATACATACATATACACACATATTTATAGCACGGGGCTGGGATTTAGCTCCATTAGTAGAGCGTCACTCTGCAATCTCTGAAGTCCTGAGTTCGATTCCCAGCACCACAAAAATGGAAGAAGGACATGAAAATCTACTTCTGAGGCAATCTCGAAACAATCAGCCATTGAGAACCCTATAAGAGTCACCATGAGTTGACACAACTCAATGGCACCTGGCAACAACAACATATATAGCTTGGTTTACCTATAATTTATATGTATATGTACATATGTAAAATTTGCAAGTAGAAGGGGCAGAAGAGGTAGAGTTGGATTCCCAGATGGTAAGCCAGAAATGCTTACATTTAATATAGTTTTAGAATATGGTCCTCATTTTTCTACATATGCATCTACTACAGGTATATATCACAACTTGAAGAAAGCCCTAATTAAAATTTTGTTTGAAGGAATTATTTTACTCATTTGGAAGAAAAAGGAAACACAGTTTCTTACCAAGGCTAAATTAACTCAGGTACCAATCAACCCAGAGGTTTCAAGTTTGCCTGGAGTTTCCATGTTCGTGAATGTTCAGTGGTCTCTAAATATGGCAACCTGTTTTTTGCCTTGCAAATAATAAGCTCCTCTACTGTCATACAAAAAGCATTGTTGTGTTGTTAGATGCCATCGAGTCCAGTCTGATTCAAAATGACCCTGTGTACATCAGATGAAACATTACCTAGCACTGAGCCATGACTGGCACTATTGTCAGTGCTTCTCTGCTATTTATAGGGTTTTCCATGGCTGTTTGTTTCAGGAGGGAGCTGCTAGGTCTGTCTCCCAAACCTACAGCACCTGGTGCTCCCAGGCATCTCCCATCCAAGTACTAGCCAGGCCCAATCTTGCTTAGCTTCTGAAATCTGATGATATTGGGTGCCAGGGTGGTAGGACTGTATACACAAAGCATTGTATATCCTAAATAAAAATAACCTCCCTTGTTCATGGTCATGTTTTTCTTATGCCCATAGTTTCTCTGCCCTGCTTTGGAGACCAGGATTCATCTCTCTCTTTTCCTCCCATTCTTATCATTCCCAATTCTCTACCAAATTTGATGAGTAATAAAATAAAGTAAGTGATTTATTGAAATGAAAGATGGGTAATTAATATACATATCTAAATCCTTCCAATCATCTTCATTACTCTTTATTCTTTCAGCCAATGGGATTAAAGAGTTTTCCTTCTTCATGTTTTACAAAGTATACTTTTTATTAAAAAAATAAAGGAAGAAAATTCAGAAAGAAGTATGTGCTGTCTATAATGGGATAATAGAGTATGGACTATGAGATATTTCTTGGGATTCACAGAACCTGTTGCACTATCTTAAGGTCACTTCTCTTTAGGACCTCTTCCCTCAATCTCCACTATTCTGCTATATGCTACAGAAGGCCTTTCACACTGGTATAAAAGGTCCCAGTCTTTATTTTCATGCACAAGCTAGTGACTCCCATGATAAGTTTCAAAGGGAACATATAGACCCAGTGGGGCTGGTGTTTAGCTCAGTTGGTAGAGTGCTGCTCTGGGCTCTCTGAGGCCCTGGGTTTGATCCTCAGAACTACACAAAATGGAAAAAGGACCTGGCAGCCCACTCCCAAAACAATCCTGAAATAATCAGCTGTTGAAAACCCTATGAATAGCAGAGAAGTACTGACATTGTGCTGGGCATGGTGCAGTGTCAGAGTGTTTTGTTCTATTGTACCTAGGGTCACTATGAGTCGGACCTGACTTGACAATACCTGACAACAACAATATAGACCCAATTGCTTTATGTGAAAAAGGCTTCTAGAAATAAAGAAGTGAAGGTTATCTGTCTGTGTAGCTTGCTTTTCCCCACTTCCTCAAAACAGTGAGCATGGTTTTTCTTCTGCACTTGAAAAGCATCAGGCAGAGAGCTGAGTGCCCTGAGAAGGGTGAGCATGTGGATGCTCTAACTCTATTATTTGTAATGGCTGAGAGCCCTGCCAGACTGCGGTAATGTATTGATACTTCAGATAAGCAAGAAAACATTGTACAATTTCATTTACTTAATGGCTTACTGATTAATTGAGTTCTATACTGCCCTGAATGTTGTACAGCTTTCTCTAAAACATGCTGCACTATGTTTAAACAGTACAAAAGAGTCTGAAAGATAGTATTTTCTTCCTTTGAATGAATGGGGTCTAACTGACCTTTTTCATTATATTCATATGGGCAGGATTTATGCATTATATTATTTAAAATAATCTTATAGAAGTAACATATTATTCTCCTAATTACAACACAAAGCAAAATACTACCCTACTGAACCCTCCAGTTGTTGTTGTTGTTAGGTGCCGTCGAGTCAGTATCCGACTCATAGCGACCCTCATGGGGTTTAAAATGGATGACTATTTCAGGATTGCCTTGGGAGTAGATTGCCAGGCCCTTCTCCCATTTTTGCGGTGTGGGAATTGAACTCGGGACCTCAGAGTCTGCAGCGCAGTGCTCTACCAACTGAGCTAAATCCTAGCCCCTCCAGTAGTAAAACAAAAAACACAGAGAATAACTAGGAAGAGCAGGTTTTGGTTAAAACTTGCAAATGTACCTTAATAAAGGGTATTTTTTAGTTATTTTACCTTTTGTTATTTTTTTCTTTGAAAGTGAAAAAATATTATTTTACTCCTTTTGGTCCTTCAATAAGTTTGAGTTTTCTATGAGTGTACATTCAACCATTTCTGGGGCAAAATTAAGGGAAAAACACTTTCACTAAGCAATTTCTTCCCCTTTGTAATAAAACCTATGTTGTGTAAAAGAACTTCAAAGAACCATTTCATAAAATAAGCAATCTAATGCCATATTCTTCTATTATTTATATAATTATATGGATAATAAGATTTGTAAAAATTCAGAGGAACAAGCAACCCATAAAGGCCACAGTAGATAGGGAATTTTTGAGGAGGAGGAGGAGGAGAGAGGACACACTTTGAATGATGAGCATAATGTGCACATGTGGAAGTGGAAGTTATTTCACCATCAAAGTGCAGAAGGGAGGAATCACAGAGTGGCTGGATAAAAAGCAGCCTTCCTGGAACCAGCATTTCACGTGAAAGAAAAGTAAGTAGTTAATGGATACGTTTGAAATTGTGGGATGAGGAAGCTGACAGGGACAGTAGTAGGAAAATAAGTCCTTAAGCACCATGTGAAGAGTTTAGATTTGATACTTCAGGTACAAAAAAGCCATGAAAATTTTCTGAAAAAATAACAATTGTGTCTATAGGAGAGGGTGAAAACTAACATAGAAAACACAGGCAAAGTAAAGATCTGATAGCTGTTGTTCCCATAATTTCCATTACTTTCTAAGGAAAACTCAGCCACCCACAAACTTTCTCATTTTCACTACTCCCCAATTCTTGCACTTAGCTAAGGCCCTTTATAATTAGGCACATCATTTATTGTAGAAGAAAGAACTTGCTTTACCCATTGTTTGGAAATACCTCAACCTAACATATTGGTAAACATAAGCTGTTAGTTATAATTAGAAACAAACTAAAGTATCAAAAAATTGAAAGAAAGCAAAGACAAGAAAAATGTACAACAGATTTAATAAAAATAAGCTCCCAGGGAAATCCACAATAATGAGCAAAATAGAAGGTAGGATCCAGTACAGGTTTTAATAACCTCAGAGATTCCAAACAATAATATAGCTCTAAAACAAGGACTGAGCCAATATAAAATTGACCAAAGAGCCAGAGTTCTTTGGAATTAAATTTAAATGAAAAAAAATCTTCAACATGTGTTAATAAAGTAGAATAAGGGACTGCTACAATGAAGTTTGTGTTACAGATGAAAGACATGGCTCAACACTGAAATCAAAGAGATGAAAATGAGGAATGAGAGGTGAAGTGATGAGAATACCACTAAGAAATGTGAAAAATAGATCAAGAAATCAAACAATCATTCCAAAAGAAAGGAAAGAATGAAATGGAAGAAATAAAGAAAAATAGAAGGAAATATCATCTATCAACCAGAAGAAAGATACAAGGTGATAGCAGAGCTGTCTAAATTACTAGATTTACTGTAGGTACCCTGGACACACCAACTGCTTCACTCAGGAGTGTTGCACCAAGCTTGGCTTGTCTTAGCCAGGGGACTGCAAAATCACATGGGTCAAATTCTTCTGGTGCTGAGCAGTTGATTTCCCAGACAGCTCTTGTAAACATCTGGCACTAGAATTCCAGATTACCTGACATCAGTCTCTTCTTTCCCTGAAAAGATTCTCTCAATGTCCCTTAATAAAGTGCATATTTAGGGGTAAGGTCCTGCCCCTTGAGTTCTGATTCTCATGTTAGCCCAGGAGAACCCAGGACTCTGCACATCTCTGTATGGGACATGGCAGAATGGAAATTCTGTGACTTTGCTTCTGTTCTTATTGAGAGTTGTCCCTTCCACCAGAATCCTGTTTCTGAAACTAACCAGGACAGTGGTGCAACACATTATACAGGTGGTGACAGGGAAGGAATCCACCACACACAATGAATACTTGTGTCTTCAAACAAAAGGACACGGTGAATATTTTCCAAAATTATTCACTATTTAAACATAGTCTGAAGAAAATATATTCAAAGGTAAAAAGAAATTTCTACATTCTCCTAGTGTGGTGTAGAATATATTATACAGTGTGTTGTCGTTAGGTGCCATTGAGTTGGTATCCGACTCATAGCGACCCTAAGTACAACAGGTGAAACACTATTGTCAGTGCTTCTCTGCTGTTCATAGGGTTTTCAATGGCAGATTGATTGGGAGGGGGTTTCCAGGTCCTTCTCCCAAGCCTACAGCACCTGGTGTTCCCAGGTGGTCTCCGATCCAAGTACTAACCAGGCTGGACCTTGCTTAGCTTCTGAGATCTGATGGGATCAGATGCCACAGGGCTACGGCTGCATGAATTATTCAGCTAGGTAATCTTTAATAGATTTTCAGACATCTTTTAAACAGGAATTAGAAAGGAATTTGATAGGGCAATTTTAACATTAAAATTCGTTTGGAGTGAAAATATAAATAAATAACTTATTTTTGTAAAAACATAATGTAGTATGTAGTGTGTGTGTGTGTGTGTGTGTGTGTGTGTGTGTGTGTGTGCGCGCGCACACGCGCGCGCTTTTCTACCCAGATCCCTCGATGTGACTGAAAGACTTAACCCTTTTGCTGCTTAGAGTTCTGGCAGCTGATAACCCTCAGCAACTAGTCTTGTCCAAACACTCTCTCAGCACAAGAACATTTCACTCAGATTTTGTGCCTCTTCTGAGAAACCTGCATCCAATTAATCACTGACAGTGGAGTGTTTAAAAGCTCAGCCATCTCACCCTCTGATGGGGAAATCTCTGAAGTGTTATCCTTTTTTCAGAGTTCCCTGAGGGGTCAACTGTGGCTTTGTAGCACCATCCCAAGATCATTTCCCCCTACACCCATTCCTACTTCACTCTCTTCCCCATGCATATTGATCACTACAACCCTTGCTAATAAGCTTGCTGCATACTGGCCTCCATGTCTAGAAACTGTCTCCAGAGAACCAAAGTTATTCTATTAGGTATCAAAGCATGGAATATATAGTGTATTAAAGAGGGTGCTCCCGATAATACATTAAGAGACAACTGAATCAGGAAGAGAATAGAAAAGCCAGAGAAAAAGCCATAGAGCCACATGTGTGTGGCATCTGATACCATCAGATCCCAGAAGCTAAGCAGGGTCAGGCCTGGTTAGTCCTTGGATGGGAGACTGCCTGGGAACACCAGGTGCTGTAGGCTTGGGAGAAGGACCCAGAAACCCACTCCCCAAAATCACCCAGCCATTGAAAACCCTATGAATAGCAGAGACTGACAATAGACTGAATATCAGAAACACTGACAATAGTGTTTCTCCTGTTGTACATAGGGTCGCTATGAGTTGTACACTGACTTGATGGCACTTAACAAGAACAACGAGAGTTTCCATAAATTTGTTTTCAAATTAAGTCAGAAAATGATGGACTTTTAAATAAATGGTAGGGGACAATGGTTGTATAGACAAAAATATTTATATATACATAATATTTAGTAGGTTTCTCATAAAAATATAACAATTCTGAAACTTCTTTTTTTCCATAATAGATCTTAGGTAAACAAGTAAATAAATTGTTGATAATGATAAAGATATTGTGGAGAGTTTTCTCACAGTAAGGAAAAGTGTCACCAATGGAAAAAATGTCAGAACATTAGGATGAATCTTTTGGTAATTGGCAGCATTAGTAACAACTCAGAGTTAGATGATATACAGATTGACAGATAATTGATCTTTGGAAAAGTATGTATATTTCCTATCTTTTTCTACTGAAAAGGCCACAACCAATGTCCAAATCTTGATTTCTAAATATCATTCTTAAATGAAAGAAATTCAAATTTTTTAGTGTGATATTTTAGAGGAGAGGTATTACATGGTAAGTCTGGAACATCTTGTAGTGCCAGAAAGTAAGAATGTACTCAAAACTTGTGATGACCTATAAAAGGCTAACTTTACCTAGCACTGTGGTGCATGCCTATAATTCCAGCATGTTGGGAGGCTGAGGTAGGAGGCTTGAACTCCCAGGAGTTCAAGGGTAGGGGAAGCCTGCACAACTTAACAATACACTGTCTCAAAATTAAAAAAAAAATAGAAAAGGGGTTGGGGATGTGGCACAGTGGTAGGGCACTCACCAAGCATGTGTGAGGCCCTTGGGTTCGCCACCCCACTAGCAAAATAAATAAACAAATAAACAGCTATCTTGAAGGAGCCCCCAATAGCCAAATGTGGAACAAAGCTTACAATTACAATTTTCTAATTATACCACATAGAATAAGAAAATAAGTCATAATGATACAAAAAAATGGGAAGAATTCCTTTGAGTGGAATTACAATTAATAAATGTAGACACAACAATAGGGATAAAATAATAACCACGGTAAACACCCCAGTAACAATTGTTTCAGCAAAGAGCCATGATTGAATCCTGAAAGTAATGAGTGAAATTGTGATTAGAGGTAGAATATTTATATTGGGTTGCTCATAAAATTTATGAATTACATTTCTCCATAAAGCATTTATCAATTACAAAAATACCTTTATAATGGAAAACCTGAAGACACCAATTTAACAAAATGATAAATCTAGCATTAATAGTGGATCATGCTTACAACATTAACCTGGTATGTTTGCTGAGAAAGATGCAATCTCAATTTTAAGGTGTTTTGCCAAATATGTATGAATTTAATCTTCAGGAAAGCCAGACAAAATCACATTGGGAGACATTCTACAAATAACTAGCAAGCATACTTCAAAAGTGTTAAGGTTATAAGCATTTTTCACTAAATTCATTTCTGAATATTTTTTGTTATTGTTAGAAGTTATGTTATTGTAAGTGGGATTTTTTTCTAACATCATGTCCTGTAACTGGTTATTTATTTCTGACTATATGAAAACTATTGGGTTCTGAATATGAATGCTTTATTTTTCTACCTTACTGTCTGATTTTGTGAGTTCATTTATCACTGATTCTATAGGACTGTTCTGCTAATAGGGTAGTCACCAGTCATATTTATGGTGTTGGATAGCTCAGTGTAGAATATTTTAATGATCACAGAAGGTTTTAGGATATAAAGGATACTTTAAGATTTCTATGTTGTTGTTGTTAGGTTCCATCGAGTCAGTGTCTGACTCAGCGACCCTACATATGACAGGTGAAACAGTATTGTTAGTGCTTCTCTGCCATTCATAGGGTTTTCAATGGCTGATTATTTTGGGGGAGTAGGTTGCCAAGTCCTTCTCACAAGCCTATAGCACCTGGTGTTCCCAGGTGTTCTCCTATCCAAGTACTAACCAGGCTGGACCCTGCTTAGATTTCTGGGATCTGATGGGACTGGATGCCACAGAGATGTGGCTGCAGGCCAAGATTTCTATAGGTGTCTTATAATATCTGAAAACAAAGATACAGTTATTTCTTCTTTAGAACTTCAAGACTGCTAATAGATTTCTCTTGTTTAATACTTCTGGGAAAATATTTAACAACAGAGAAGATGGTGGTCAGCCTGTCTTCTTAGCTCAATTAAAATATCTCTAATGGTTATATGGGGCTGGGATTTAGCTCAGTTGGTAGAGTGCTGCACTGCAGTCTCTGAGGTCCTGAGTTCAATTCCCGGCACTGCAAAAATGGGAGAAGGGCCTGGCAATCTACTCCCAAGGCAATCCCGAAATAGTCAGCCATTGAAAACCCTATGAGGGTCGCTATGAGTCGGATACTGACTCGACGGCACCTAACAACAACAACAACAATGGTTATATATTGAGTAAGAGGATAGCTTTCAAACTAAGAGAAATATATATCTATAAATATAGATATCAGTATATAGATATGAATATGCGGTATATATTGTCTTTTAGTTTTACAGCTAAATATAAAGTATATTTGTAAGCACACTTATTCATTCATCTATTTTACATAAAATGCACATAAATGCACACAGACTTATCTTGAATTGTTAAGGAAATATCTATCAAATACTATTTATTGATTTTTAATGACA
>VMDO01019066.1:0-40506 GCA_007922755.1 Pedetes capensis | reverse complement strand
AATTGATGCTTTTGAATTGTGGTGCTGGAGACGTCTATTGAATATACCATGGACTGCCAAAAGAACCAACAGATCTGTCCTAGAAGAGGTACAACCAGAGTGCTTCTTGGAAGCAAAAATGGCCAAACTGCGTCTTACATATTTCGGACATGTAGTCAGGAGAGAACAATCCCTGGAGAAGGACATCATGTTTGGGAGAGTGGCAGGTCAACGCAAAAGAGGAAAACCCTCCACCAGATGGATTGACACAGTGTCTGCAACAATGGACTTAAACATGAATAAGATCGTTTGCCTGGCACAGAATCGGGAAGTGTTTTGCCGATCTGCTGTACATAGGGTCGCTATGAGTCGGACTCAACTCGACGGCACCTAACAACAACAACAACACAACAATTTTAATGCTTAGGAAGTGAATAAATGGTGATGACCCCACGGTACCCGGGGCCAGTGCCCACCGGGAGCCAGAGGTTATGCATTTATCTGACAGCAGCGCTCTACCAGCTGAGCTAAACCCCAGCTCCTATTTTTTCTTAGTTTTACCTAAAAGTGCAATTGCTGGGACATAGGCTCACTTGATGGTTGACTACGCAGGCAAATTACCAAATTATTTTCAAAGGGCTTATGCCAACTTACATTCCCACCACCAGTTTATGAGAAATCCTGTCGATCCACATCCTCACCAACACAGGCTTCTTAGGGTTCTGGATTTTGCCAACTGAGTGTATCTCATTGTACTTTTGATTTCCATTTCCCTAATTACTAATGAGGGAGAATATTTCTTTTTTTTTCTTTAGCAGTACCAGGGGTTGAACCCAAGGCCTCATGCATGCTAGGCAAGTGCTGTACCACTGAGCTGCATTCCAGCCCCTTTTTAATTGTTTATTTTGAGATAGGGTCTTGCTAAGTTGTGCAGGCTGCCTCTGGCCTCAAATTTGCCATTCTTCTGCCTCAGCCCCCAGAGTAACTGGGATGACAGGCATGCACCATGGTGCCCAGCCTGGGAATATTTCTTTGTGTGGGTTTTTGGCCCTATGTATTTCTTCTTCCATGGAATGTATATTTATGTGATTTGCTTATTTTCATACTGGGTTGATTATTCTTTTCTTGTTGATTCATTGGTGTTCTTCATGTAGTCTTGAAAGCAGTCATTCATATATATATGTGTGTGTGTATATATGTATATATACATATATATATACATATATATATATGTATATATATTTATATTTATATACACACATACATACACACACATACATATATACAGTTTCCCAAGTTCTAGCTTTAAGGGTTAGGGATTTGAATTCCTAATTTTCATATAGTCCAAGTTAGTACATTTGATTCTTATAGGCCATGGTGCCCAACCTAGAGCTTCTTTCATCAAATCTCTTCAGGGTTTTTCGTGTACACCATTAAGTCATTGCCACTTCTTCCTTCTTTCCCCATAGCTGCTCTGATTCCTATTCCTATTCTCACCGGGGCACTAGACAGCACTGGGAAGAAGTGGCGCCCAGCCTTTTCCTGAAGCCGCAGAAAGGCTGTCACCATTGAGTTTTGTTACCTGTAGATTTTTCATGGACGCCCTTTATCAGTTTGAGGAAAATACCCTCTATTCTTAGTTTATTGAGAATTTTTAATAATAGTTATAATTTGCCATGTGATTTTTCTGCAATCAACTCTGTCTCCTAAGACGGTTGGTACATCAATTTCTTTTCAATCTTGGGCCAGTTTGTGCTTTTGAGATATATCCCACTTGGTCATGATTATATTACTGTTTGTGTGGTACTGGGTTTTAGTAACATTTCATTAAGATTTTCGTGTCAATGTTCATAGGAATATTAGTCTACAATCTAAGTTTTGTAATGTCTTGCGTTTTGGGTTTGGAGGCATTACTGTTCCCATCAGATGAGCGCAGGTGTTTCTCCTTCCTGTGTCTTCTAAAAGAGCTTGCATAAGACTGCTGCTATTCTTTCTTAAACATCTGAAGCTCGTAGAATGTGCTGACACATTCATTGTTTCCTCACTGAAGAATCTGTGTAATGCTGCAGTGCTATGTCTTGGCAGTTAGGTAAAATTCTCCTCTAAGATGGTTTGGGTTTGGTGTTTCTTTGTGATAAAAGGTATTAAGCACTGCTTCAATTCCTGTAAATGGACATAGGGTAGGTAAGCACTCTTTTCTTGAGCCACTTTCCTTAAGTCATATTGTTTATGAATGTTACGCCCATTTATCCTAAAACTTCAATTTATTTGCAGAGAGTAGTTATCGTTGCTATTAGGTGCCATGGAGCCAGGCCCTACTCGTAGCGACCCTATGTACAATAGAAGGAAACACTCCCGGACACTGTGCCATGCCTGGCACTACGTCAGTGCTTCTCTGCTATTCACAGAGTTTGCAGTGGCTGATTGTTTCAGGATTGCTTTGAGAGTGGATTGCCATGTCCTTCTCCCATTTTTGCAGTGTTCGGGATCCAATCCAGGGCCTCAAAGTGCAGAGCAATACTCTACCAACGGAGCTAAACCCTACCCCCAATCTCTTCTGTATCTATGGTTATGTCACCTGTTTCGTTGATAAAAGTTTTTATTTGTACCTTTTGTTTTTCTTGATCAGTCTTCAGAGAGATTTGTCCATTTCTTTTCAAAGAATATCAGCTTTATCTTCTCTTTTGTACTCTGACTTCTGTTTCATTAATAGTGGCATTTATTCTTATTGTTTCTTTCTTTGTACATTGGTATCATTTGTTACTCTTTTCCTAACTCCTGGCGTGAGATGTTTAATTCATGAATTTTGAGCTTTTCTAGTATAGGAGCCTGCAGCGGTAGCCCTGTGGCATCCGATCCCGTCAGATCTCGGAAGCTAAGCAGGGTCGGGCCTGGTTAGTACCTGGATGGGAGACCACCTGGGAACACCAGAAGCTGTAGGCTTGGGAGAAGGACCTGGCAACCCCTTCCCAAAAATCAATCTGCCATCGAAAACCCTATGAACAGCAGAGAAGCACTGACAATAGTGTTTCCCCTGTTGTACAGAGGGTCGCTATGAGTCGGATACCGACTCCACGGCACCTAACAACAACAACTAGTATAGGAGTTAAGGGTGTATGTTTCCCCTGAAGCACTCCTTGTGCTGGTCACCCACATTTTAGTGTATACAGCAAACACTGTTAATTATTTTAAAATATTTTCAGTGCCCATTATGATTTCTTCTTTAACTCATGAACTTTTTCAAAGCATCTTTAAAAATGTCTCGGATCTGCCTGGAGTTATGATTGCCAGCTTGATGTTTTGCATGTTCAGAGGATGCATTAGTGCCAGCCACTGACTGTATTGTCCAAATCTTCTCTTTGCTGAAATTTTTTAGCTCCTTACCTTGGCCATGAATTAAGAGAGGTGGCTCAAAATCTCCTGGTATTAAGGTGCATGTCAGTGTCTTCCTGCAGCTATTTAATTTGTGCTTTATAGACATTGAGACCAAGGTATGAAGTACTTGGATCTTCACCTGGGCACCCCTCCTGGTCAGCTGGCCTGAGCTCACTGAGCAAGGCTCTTTCTGCACCTGGTGTACGTTTCACCTGAAGGTCTAGCTTTTTTGATAGTGATGTCACTATTCTGGCTTTCTGATTGTACTCACCTGATAATTGTTCCAGACTTTTACCTCTGGAGTTCTGTGTCCCTATGTTTTCACAGTGCCTCTTGTAAGAGTGTATAGCTTGTTTTGTTTCTAATAAACCTGACAATCTTTCACCTGGAGAATTCAATCTGTTCATATTTGTATTTTTTCTATAATAATTCCTTTTAATCTTAATATTTTCCACCTTTTTCTAATTTTTTTCTCCTTGTTTTAGATAGTGACAAACCTCACCATGGTCATTTGGTGACTCTTTTCTCTCATCTGGGTCTGCTTATCTTATTATGTAAGTACTCTTTCCAAAAAAGGAACTTTTTTGCTAGATGATGAGGCTGTGTTCACATGTTAATATTTTTATTATACAGTCACATTTGGATAACAATTTAACTATATAAAAATTTTTAGGTCTTAAGTTTATTTCAAAATTAATCCTATCTGAGATGTGCTTAGCTTCTTGGATCTGTGGGTTGATGCATTTCTTCATTTCTAGAAAATGCTGTTGTCATTCGGTGCCCTCAAGTTGGGTCCAACAGAATGGAATACTCCCCAAAACTGAGATATGCCCAGCACTACCGTCAGTGCTTCTCTGGTATTCATAGGGTTTTCAGTGGTGGATTGTTTTGGGAGTGGATTGCCAGGTCTGTCTCCCTAGCCTGCAGCACCTGGTGTTCCCAGGCAGTCTCCCATCCAAGGACTAACCAGGCCTGACCCTGTTTAGCTTCCAAGACCAGGTGGGATCAGATGCCAGGGCACTGTGGCTGCAGACGCCCTATCATTATCTCTTCAAATATTTCTTTTGTCCATTCTGCCCTCTGTTTTTGGGACTCCATTTATGGGCCTGTTTGTTCTGTCTTTTCCCGTAGATACCGGATATGTCCTTTTTAAACACTGATTCTTCATAATTCATAATTGACTTTAATTAATTATTCTTTCTGATCTGAAGCTTAGATGACTTTGTTGTCCTGCCTTGAGCTCTGTGATTTCCATTACACCTGGCCTGTCGCTAAGCCCACTGGGTCTACCCTTCCTTTTATATGTTGTGTTTTCAGTTGCAGAGTATCTGTCTAGTTGTTTTTAAATTTTTTTTTTTCTCTGCTCTGATTCCCGATTATCTCATTGATTGTCCTTCTCTTTTCCTCTTTTTTCTTGAACATATTTACAATGACATTTTAATTAATTAATTAATTAATTAATTTAGTGCTACTGGGGAATTGAACTCAGGGCACTCTACCACTGAGCTGCATCCCAAACCCCTCTTTTTAAATTTTCATTTTTAAATTTTGAGACAGGGTCTAAGTTGTACAGGCTGCCTCTGGTCTCGAACTTTCGAACTTGCCATCCTCCTGCCTCCACCTCCTGAGCTGCAGGGATTACAAGCGTGTGCCACTGCGCCCGCCTATTTCTATTTTCTTTTAAGACATAAAGGTAAGAGTAGAGGACAGATGGTTGGGTCCAGGCAGTCCCCACCAGAATGCTTCACCTGAGTAGGGCCACATGGCACAAGCTGGGCTTCTTGGGGCACTTGGGAGATAGTAATTTTCTGTGCTTTCACCACTATCCCTGTTTATTTGTTTGGAAATCCTTGGTCCGTGAAATCTGAGGTAATATCACGCACCTTTTCTGATGAGCAGAATTTGGCTTGTCTGGCTTAATGCAATGCACCTGTAGCTGCATCAGCCCCACCCCCCCCACATCTCCAGGCCTTCAGCAGGAGGGGTGCTGTCTCCTGGAGTGCCTGCCCAGCTCCAGGACACAGCCACGGCTGGGACCCGGGAGCAAATGCTCCCTGGAGCAGACTCCCTGCCCCTTAGCCAGTGCTAGGGGAGGATCTTGCTCGAATGCAGGCTGTGCTTCCACAGGTCAGGGTGGGGCCAGGAGCATGAGGTGGGCCCTGAGCCCAGACTGGCCTTGGGAGGCCTCAGCGTCTTCATTTGCAGAGGGGTCTATGGGTGTCTAACCTGCCCTGGGTTGCTCTGATAGGAAGCCCTCTGTGAGAGTGGACCAGAGCAAAGCTGGCGGTGCTCACCCTCGCGGTCAAGAACGGATCGACAGCCTCAGTTCAGGGGGAAATGAGGGAGGAAGGGTTTGGGTGTGGATTTGGCACTCCTCCACCTGGCCCTGCTCAGCCTGCCCCCGGGGTCCCACAGAATCACCTAGGCACTGCGGAGGCTGGCTCCAGACACCATGCGGCTGGCAGACTCGGATGTGGCTGGGGACGCTCAGGCTGTAGCCACGGTCACATGCGTACAGGGCCACCGAGCCCATGCGGGTTCCGTTGAGGCGCACCGTGGCATGCTTCACCTCGTCAGGGAGACCGCAGTCCACCTCTGCAAGGACACAGCAGCCTGCCCTGAGCTGTGGGAGCCCCACCAAGGCCCCTGGAGCCCCGTGCTCCAGCCCTTCCCAGGGCAAGGTGTGCGGACGTGGAGGACTGGCCACCTGTGGCTTCCTTCCCTTCTATCCCTGCCCTGCCCTGCTCTTGCTGGCTTAGGAAGAAATGCGGAGCCCCAGCACCTGGCCATCTCACCTGTCTGGCACCGGTGTCCTGTGTACCCTGCTTGGCAGTGGCAGGAGAAATCCGTGCCCAGGTCCTCACAGGTGCCCCCATTCGCACACGGGTTCCGGAAGCAGGGCGAGGGGGCTGCGAGAATACAAGAGGGTCCACTGTGGGGTTTCTCCAAGGGCTTCTGGGCCACAGGGCGCTGTCCGACCTCCCGCGCCCACCTCTGCATCCTCCCTCCCGGGCTGGGCGAGCCTGCCCCCTGGGCCTGTTTTCACGCGGCGGGGCAGAGCATCCCCTGCACCCCCCACCCGTACCTATCTCGCAGTGGCGTCCAGAGAAGCCCGGGGGGCAGTCACATTTGTATTTGCCGATGTAGTGGAAGCAGGTGCCGCCATTGTGGCAGGGCCCAGAGGCGCAAGAGTCTGGCTTCCCTGGAGGCAGAAGGCAACCCGCGGGGTCAGGAGGCGTGGCCACTGCTGCTCCCGAGGCCCCGCCCCTGGGGGTGTCTGACAGCTGCGTGGTGGTCTGGGCGGGCCGGGGCTCTCCGCTCCCTCCCCGGGCTGATCCCAGCTGGCTTGGCCCCCCCGCTCCGGGGTTCCCAGTCTCCCCACTTCCGCCCTGGAGCCGCACCGATTTCACAGTGCCTCCCGGTGAAGCGGTACGGGCAGGTGCAGTGGTACTCGCTTCCGGTCTCCTTGCAGGTGCCCCCATTCCGGCAGGGCCCGGAGCTGCACAGGTGTGGCCGGGCTGCATGGAGGACAGAAAAACGCGGGTGAACGTGGGTCACCTCCTGGCCGTACACAGCTCGTGTCGCCCTGCCAGTGTCTCTTCTGACCCCTGGCCCTGGGTGCGTGGGAAGGCTAGACCTGCTGTCAGCTGAAACCTGGCCCCAGGCCAGGCCATCCAGGTGCCCATGCGGGGATGGGCGGGGCTTACAGCCTGCAGATGCCCACGCTGCATCCGGCGGGCTGTGCCCACTGCTCTCCTCTTCTCTGTCCCTGGCTCTGGGGACAGCTGGCCCCCCTGGTGCAGAACTGGCCCCACATCACAGCCAGCAAGTGCTGCCTCCTTCCTGTGAGGGGGTCCCTGGCATCTGAGGGTGGGGAGCTGAGGAGCAGCTGGCAGACACCGACTCCCACGGTGTCAGCCCTCACTATCATGTGTTTGGCAGCTGTGCATCCTGCTGGTCCCGGCATCTTCTGGACCCCTGGCATGCGGAGGTGCCTAGGCCTGTGCTGGAGGCAGCCATGTAATTAAAGGCATGAAATGAGTGGCAGTCCCTAAGTCAGATGTGTCTGTCCTCCGCCCTCACGGGGCCAGGGAGCCCAGTCTTTGGTTCTTCCTCATTCCGGTGAGAGAGGAGGTGCAGCAGGAAGATGGCCTGCCCCCACCCCTGCTGTGCTCACCCATTTGCTTCCCCCTACCCTGAGCGCCCCAGCCTCCCCACCCAAGAGCAGCCTCCTGTGCTCCTCTTTGGGATCGGAGCCACCCTCACCGGTGGTTCTGTCTGCTCTTGGGAGCAGGGCCCGGGGGGAGGCCTATGCAGTTCCTGAGGTGGATACAGGACCGTTGGCACAGGGACACTGGCGGCTGGGAGCCCAGCCTAGAGAGGGCTGTGGGCTCTGGGTGGGACATCGCCTGGGAGCTGTGGCCCCTCATCTCATGGAGAGCAAGCCACTAGATGAGGCCCCAGTGGGTTTTGCCTGCAGCCATAGCCCTGTGGTATTTGATCCCCTCAGATCTCCGAAACTAAGCAGGGTCGGGTCTGGTCAGTACTTGGGTGGGAGACGCCTGGGAACACCATGTGCTGTAGGCTTAGGAGAAGGACCTGGCAGCCCACTCCCAAAAATCAATCTGCCATTGAAAACCCTATGAACAGCAGAGAAGCACTGACAATAGTGTTTCCCCTGTTGTATGTAGGGTTACTATGAATCAGACACTGACTGGACCGCACCTAACAAGAAAAATCTGTTGGTTCTGGTCAGGGCCTCTGTATGGAGAGGTGGCCTGGGACGTCTCCCCTGTGAGCCTGGTTATGGGATGGCCCAGGGCCAGCCCACCCAGCACACTGGCTCCTGAGGTGCCTGGGGGGCCTGCAAAGCACGGCTTCAAACCGCAGGTAGGGACAGTCCAGGCAGCGTGGAGACGGCACCTCTCCTCGCCCTGTACTTACAAAGACACGAACCCTCATTGGCTCAGAGTAGGACGTCTGCCTTGGCTAACGTCAGCTGACGTCTCTAATTTTAACAAAATCCCAATACAATTATTATTTAGACTCAAAACTGTGATTCTAAAATCTGTTTGGAAAGAATGTTGAGCAGAAAACGAAGCCCGTTTTGAGGACCGCAGATCAAAATCGGTGGCGGAAACAACGGCCAGCGCCGAAGCGCGACCAAGCGGGAAAGGGGCGCGCGGGCCGCTGCGGCCCGGGCGGGTGGCGCTCTCCAGGGTGCTGATGCGGCGGCCGCGGGGCCCCGCCCCCTGAAGGCCTGGCCCCGCCCCGCCCCGCCGGCCTCGGCCCCGCCCCGCCCCGCCCTGCCGGCCTCGGCCCCGCCCCCGCCCTGCCCCGCGCCCTCCTCGCGGCACCTTTCTCGCAGTGCCGGCCGTGGAACCCGCGCGGGCACTCGCACGTGTAGGAGTCGTCGTGGGCCTCGCAGGAGCCTCCGTTGAAGCAGGGGTCCGAGTCACAGGGCGACGGCATGGCTGCGGGGCAGAGGGCGGTCCTGGGGCCTGTGCCTGCCGGGGTCACCCTGACATCCTACCTGGAACCGAGGCCGCTCAGGGTGCCCTCTGCGGGACCTTGGTTCCTCGCCACAGGATCTAAGGCCCCCAGCCCCCTGGGACTTCTTTCTTGATTTTAGCGGAATTCATCATCCCCGCCAGGATCGCAGGGGAGGCTGCTGCTGGACGCCTACACCTGCGGGTGCTCCGGAGGCAGCCTGGGCTCCGCCTGCCGCCCCCACACCCTCTCCCCCCAGACCCTGTCCCTGGTCTCCGGCCAGGACACCTGGTTCCGAGCCACTCACAGTGGCTGACGTTGTGGTCGGTAGGGCAGACGCACAGGTAGCTCCCTCCGTACTCCATGCAGTATCCTCCCTCTGGGCACTGGGTGTTCACGTTGCAGGGCGTGGCTGTGACTTCTGCAGAAGAAGCCCCTCCCGTGTGCCACTGGGCCTCCTGGGGACCTCGCCTCCTTGATGGAAGCGGGTCTGCCAGGACCCAGTGTCCCCTCCAGAGCCTCTGGGTGGGGGTCATAGGGCCAGGTGGCGAGGGTCTGGATCATGTATACCTGATTGCAAGAGGGGAGCACATGCCCCCACCTGGTCACCTACCAAACTCACACAGGAGCCCAAAGAAGCCCGGGGGGCACTGGCAGAAGGTGGCGTTGGCACCCAGGCACCAGCCTCCGTTGCGGCACTCACAGTCGGCGGGGATTCCTGCCACGGAGAGGGAGCAACTTGCATGTGGGGGTGCTGGAAGATGGGCCCTCTCTCCTGACCCTGTGGGAGCCTGGCCACCCTCCCGGAAAACTACTAATCAAACACATGCTGGCACATCCTGTCACAGGGTCTCCTGCCGCCCAGTCCCCCGGGGGGAGCCTCCCTGGTTCTCCTGCCCCCACCCTGGCGCGCAGCCCCAGCCGCCCTGACGCACTCTCCCTGCAGTCCTGGCCCATGAAGCCTTCTGGGCACTCGCACACGTAGCCCTGATCCGCATCCACACAGGTGCCCCCGTTCTGGCAAGGGACCGAGAGGCAGGTGTCAGGCACCGGGTGGCTTCCTGCAAGAAAGACAGTGGTCAGCGAGGGCACCCAGAGAGGTGTGGAGAGGACCCGTGGGCGGGCGGAGGAACTGGCCTCCCTGCCCAGGTCCCACTGCATGCGCTGCATTTTCCCCTGTTCTCAGGGCCACGTGGAGTTTAAGCCAGAGGCTGGTCTTCTGCAGACTCACGTCTGGCTCCTCACTCCTCCTGGAGCTTGGCGCCCCCTCCCTTGCGCCTTCCTTAGGAAGTGAGAAGCAGCTCTGAGGCCCACCTAGTGCCTGGGCCTCTAACCGCCACTGGCCAAGCCTTCCTACAGTAAAAGGTTGGGATCTTCCAGGGATCTTTCCGTTGATTTTCTGAGTTTAACTGATGTGGTCAAAAATACAATCCTTTTCAATTTGGGGGGCCTTCATTAAAGGCCTACAATGGCCTATTTTGGTGACATTCCATGGGCACTTGAAAAGAATGTAGTGCCAAGTTCCAGTCCTCTATAGCCTTACTGTTTTTCTAAGTGTTCTATGAATTGCTGAAATCTCCACCTGTAATGATGGATCTGTTTCTCCTTGGCGCCTAGCAGCTTTTGCTTTATGTATTTTGATACATATTAGTAGGTGTCAACAAGTGCAAGTAAAATCAGTATGTCTTCTTGATGACTTGACCCCTTTACCATTATAAAATGTCCCTGTTTCTTCCTGGTGGTATTCGTTGTTCTAAACTTCAAGTCATTTGATATTAAAATAATCACTCCAGCCTTTTCTTAATTCGTGTTTACCAACCCATTACTTTTTGATGTTTTTAGATGTTGTTTTTTCATATACTTTCAAATATTATCTTTGGAAATTAGTATAGAGTAAAACTGACTTGATTGGTGCACATGTCTATGAATTTTAACACATGTATGCATTTGTGGAGCCCCCATCACAATCAGACTTTCAAGTTCTGTCTCTTCAGGGTCTTCGAGCCCTGCTACCACTGAGCCCCTGGCAATGACTGATGTGCTCATCACTGTATTTTTGCCTTTCCAAGAATGCCATATAAATAGAACCACACGGTATGTAATCTTTTGAGACTGGATTCTTTCCCTCAGTATATTGCCTCTGAGACCCATCTATGTTGTGTGGATTAATAATTAGTTCTTTTTAAAAAATAAACCTGGGCGATGTGGCGCACACCTGTAATGCCAGTGACTCGAGAGGCTGAGGCAGGAGGAGCTCCAACTCAAGACTAGAGGTAGCCTGCCCAACTTACCAAGGCCCTCAGAATAAAAAATAAAAAGGGGGCTGGGAGTGTGGCTCAGTGATGGAGCTCCCTGGGCTCAATTTCCTAGTACCGCAACAACAACAACAACAGCAACAACAACAACAATAACAACAACAAAAATCTGAGTCCTGTGCCAATGTACTGAGGCACCACGATTTTCCTGTCTATTCACCCAGTGAAGGATATTTGAGTTCCAGATTTTTGGTGATTGTAAATAGACATGATATAAACCAGGCATATCCAATCTTTTGGCTTTCCGGGACTGCCTTGAGTAAAGAGGTGGTGTCTCGGGCTGCACCTGAATTATATAATACAGTTAGCACATATACATGATAAGGGGCATCATAAAGAAAATAAATGCTAAAAAGCAGAGGATGTTAGAAGATTTTCTGGGGCTGCATTACTAGCTGTCCTGGGCATCATGTGGCCCATGGGCCATGGGTGGGACATGCCTGATTATGAACCCTTATGTACGGATTTTTGTACAAATCTAAGTTTTTGTTTCTTAGGATTAATACCCAGGAATAGGATTGCTAGGTTATAAGTGCATATTTAACATTATAAAAAACTGTCAAATTGTGTTCATAGTGGCTGAATGATTTTCATTTCCACCGAAAATGTGTGAAAGTTTCAGTTGCTCTGTGTCCACTTCCAGCTAGTCTTTTTAATTTTAACCACTGTAATAAGTTTATAGTGGTGTCTTGTTGGGGCCTTAATTTACATTTCACTAATACCTGATGATAATGACAAGAACATCTGTTCATCTGCTCATTCACCTCCGTAAGTCTTTTGTGGTTAGATGTCTGGTAAGGTTTTGCCCATTTTTTAATTGGGTTGTTTTCCCATAGTTGAGTTCAGAGAGTTCTTTACCTTTTAAACCCTTTGTCAGATATGAATTTTGCAAACATTTTCTCCTAGTATATAAGTTGTCTTTTCATTCTTTTAGCTATGTTTTCACAAAGCAAAAGTTTTTAATTTTGGCAAAGAGGTCTGCTTTATTTTTTCTTATATGAATAATGCTTTTGCTATCTTATCTATGAACACTTTATCTAAGGCCAGGTCACAAAGATGGTCTTTTTCCTGTGTTTTCTTCTACAAAAATGTTATAGTTTTGCAATTTCCATTTAGGTCTATGATCCATTTTGAATTAATATTTGTATAAGGTGTAAGGTTTAAGTTGAGGTTCTTTTTTTTCTGCATAAGGATGTCTTATTGTTCGGTTCCCATTTGTTGAAAAGATTATCCTTTCTTCATTGAATTGCTTTTATATCCTTTTCATAACTTAATGAGAAAGTTGGGCACGGTGGTATACATATGTAATCCCAGGTACTTGGGAAGCTGAGGCAGGAGGATTTGTGAATCTGAGGCCAGCCTAGGTAATAGAGCAAAACCCCACACAAAAAAAAAAGGTTAATAGGTCAAATTTGTGAGGGCCTTATTGTGGATTGTGTTTTCTGTCTCATTGATCTGTGTGGGAATCCTTTTGTAAGCAACATATGGTCATCATCACTCTAGCTTTATCGTAAGTCCTAATATTTGGTAGTGTGATTCCTTAAAGTTCATTTTTCTTTTCAAAATTGTTTTGGCTATTCCAACTTTTTTCCTTTTCATATAAATTTTAAGAACTAGTTTGTCTACAAAAAAAAATCCTGCTGAGATTTTGGCTGGAATCACATTAACTCTACTAATCAATTTTGCGAAAACTGATATATTTTCTATTTTGAGTCTTCTCATCCATGAACATGGTATGTTGTCCATTGATTTAGATCTGCTTCAGTTTCTTTCATCAGCATTTTGTCGTTTCCAGCATACAAATTCTGTACATGTATCGTTAGATTTATGTCTAAATCCTTCACCTTAGGGGAGTTGTTACAAATGGTATTGTTTAAAGTTTTTGGAGCAGATTACACATGCCCCCAATATACACGGGGGAGCTCAAGAGCTCATAAATAACTTTCTGGAGCTGCTGTCCCAAGTTCCACCCTCTTTACAACCTCCACAAGCTCACTGGGGCTGCCCTTTTTGGTTCTCTGGCCAGAAAGCTAGGGCTTACTTTGCCTTACCCAGCCACTTCTTGTGACTGTACTCATGGCTGGGCCAAGTGCACAGAGGGCAGAAAAAGAAAAAAACAACAGGAGTCCCCCCGCTTTGAAAACATTGCACCAACTGGAGAGAAAGGGTCCCTCCCCATAATTTGAGGCTCCCAAGGGTCCCCCCACCTCTTCACTGTTGGTCTTGCTTCTTAAGCCTGGCTAGAGGGGCTTCTGGGGCTCCTATGTCACTGTGGTGGCTCACTTCTGGTTTGGGGGTGGCTTTGAGTCTAAGCTGAGGGGATATCAGAGCAAAAAAAAAAATGGTGAACTCACCACTGGCTCGATGAAATTTCGAGGCTTGGTCTCCTTCAGTCCACCTGCTACTATTTACTTTCCACAGTCCTCAGATAGCTACTCCATGCATTGTGTCCAGGGTTACCGCTGCATTCAGTGGGAGAGACAGGGTAGAGTACGCTTACTCTATCTTCCTCAGAACTGGAAACACATCTATTACTTTAAAATGGTCTGTGTCTTTATACTCAGGGTTTCGTCAGACAGTATGTAGTTGGGTCTTGAGTTTCAATTTAATTTGACAATGTCTGCCTTTTACTGATGTGTTTAATAATTTTACATTTTAATGCAGCTATTAATATGACTGGATCGAAACTATTATCTTACTGTTTATTTTTGTCTCACCTCTTTGTTCCTTCTTTTCCTGCTGCTGGACCAAGTATCTATAGGATTCCATTCTACCTCCACAATTGATTTATTGGCTATAACTCTCTATTATTATTTTTTACTTGTTGTTCTAAGGTTTACAATATTTATGCTTTATTTATAAAGTCTACATTTAAACAGTACTATACCACTTTATATGAGGACTTACAATACTATATGTCCATTTTTCCTGTCCTTTATGCCAGAGGATGATAATTTCTGGCCCATGGACCAAATTTCTCCTGCCACTCATTTTTAAAATAAAGTTTTACTGACACACCACCATGCCATTCAGTTGTGTATTGCCAATGCTGCTGCCTTTATATTGCAATGACACAGCTAAGTACCTGTGACAGAGACCATATGGCTCATTAGACCAAAAGTATTTGTCTGGCTGCTTACAGAAAAAGTTTGCACACCCTAGTATCATACATTTTTTTTCTACATATGTTATAAACCCCCCATAATGTGTTATCACTTCATTTTAAAAATAACATTTATTTAAAAATTATTTTTAAAGAAATTTGAAAGAAAAAATCCTCTGTGCATATGTCAATCATTTCTAATACTTTTTCTTTGTGCAGATCCATATTTTCATCTGTGACCATTTTTCTTCTGTATAAAGAATTTCCTTTAACATGTTTTACAACATAGATATGCAGGTGAGTGCTCTGATTTTTGCTTATGTAAAAAAAGTCTTTATTTCACCTTAATTTCTGAAAGGTAGTTTTGCTTGGTACCGACTACGAGGTTGATTGTTTCTCTCCTTTCAGTTCTGTAAAGATGTTCCTCCGGAATCGCCTGCCTCTCATGGTTTCCGCTGAGCGGTCCGTTGTCATTCTCGATTCTCTGGGTGTGATGTGTCCTTTTCCTCTGCTGCTTTTAAGATGTGTCCTTTATCACTGGTGTTTAGTGTGACTCTGGTTTTCCTCCTGCCTTTCTTGGCAATGTGGGTTTAAACTTTCATCCGGTGTGGGGTGTCTGGCTACCATTTCTTCTCTGTGGGCCCCTCCCTGCATCCTCGCCCTCATTCTCATACTCTGGACACATGGAGGCCACACCGCTCACTGGTGTCTGAAGGCCGCTGACCGCCTGCTCTTCATCTTATCCTGTCTGCGATGCATATTAAGTTGTTCCTTTTTCCCTCTTGCAGTCCGTGGTCTTTCCTTCTGCAACGTCTAACTTGCTGTTACTGCTACTCTTCTCTAAAAACGCATATTTTTCGTTGCTACAATTAAAAAATCTCCTAATTTTCATTATACTCTTCCCTTCCAAGTCTTGAAAACATGTAGCATACTCACAACAGGGATTAAACACTTATATCTGATATCTTTATCATCTCTGTTAGTCGTTTCTATTTTTCTCCTGGCTGGGCGTTATATTTTCTTCTCTGTGTGCCTGACATCTTTGATTGAGTAATTTAGGTCCTGTGTTATGTCCTATTCCTGCTATTCTCTGGTAAAAAGAGTGCAGGGTTTTATTCTGCATGTGGTTAAGACTTGGGACCTGTCTGATATTTCCATACTTCCTTCGAAGCTCAGTCCTTACTGAAGAGACTCCTACTGGGGTCTCCTCCCCGCCCTGGCCCTGGCTGGGAAGTGTGTCTCCTCTCTGGCTGCGGAAGGCGACTGCCTCCCTGCATGTCTGAGCTCTGGGAGTTGCTTGGCTTCCTGCCTTCTAGCGGTTCTTTCCCAGCTGTGTGGATTTCCCTGTGCCCAGGTCCTACTGAGCCAGAGTCAAGGACCCTCGGGCCGCAGCACTCCCTCCATCACAGCTCATCTACTCTGACCTTCTGCCTGCCCATTCTAGTTTGGGAACTTGAGTCTTTCTCCTCAGTCTAGAGGGGCTGCTGACTCTGGACTGCAGGCTGTGGCCTGGAGGACCCCAGGCAGAATCTGGGGCAAGTATAAAGCTTGTCTTGGGTCCCTTCTCTCAGGGGTGACAGCCCTGTTCCGCATTATACAATGGCTGAAAATGGGGGTTTTGTAGATTTTCGTCTGGCTTTCTCATCGTTGATGGTGAAAGGGAATTACCCAAGCAGTTAGTAAGGGGAACACACTCTTATTTTATAATCGATTTTTGGCCAACATTTTGTCAAATCTGATTGGACTGTTGACGTTTGTACCTTGTAATGTATTTAATGAGAGATCACATTAGTGGTAAAGGTGTCTGCTCTGCTATTTCTCTCTCTCTCTCTCTGTCTTCTGAGACAGGGTCTTGCTGTGTTGCTTGGGCTGGCCTTGAACTCCTGGGCTCAAGTGAATCTCCTGCCTCAGCCCCCTGAGTAGCGTGGATGACAGGTTTGCACAGCTGCACCTGCCTCGTTCTGCTGTTTATTATTCACTGTACTTGCATTATTACTCGTACTAAGCATGATTTCCTTATAAAGACCTTTTGAAGCTACCCATCTGTTTCCTGATGTGAATTTAGTAGAACACACTTGTCTTTCCATAGCCACCTGCACAAGGTGGAGTGTAACACACCTCAGAGACTTACAGCAGCCACACAGGTAAGGCTGCCCTTTTTACCTCTGCTCTGCACCCCGCCTTCCCTCAGGACCCGCCCTGTCCTCTCACAATGTGGCCTCTGAAGGCAGGCGAGGCCATCTGTGGACCTTTATGTGTGGGTGAAATGCAGCCTCCTCCTTCACTGTTCCAACGCAACATGAATCTGAAGAGTTTGTCTTCAGTAACCCCCTGGAGAGCAGTGGCCCATGCTGGGGACAGCTGTCTGGAAAGTGGGCCATGCCCTTGGGCGTTGGGACAGTGGCCAGACACGAAAGGTCTTTTACTGTGTTTTTACACCATGCTTAATAATCTCTAGTTTGCCTTTTCATTGCTGTACCAAGTCATAGCCAGCATAAAAAACCCCATGGAATAGCATAGAAAAGAGATTTGATGCCACATAATAAAGGTCACTTTTCCTTCCGATTGCCATAGCTCTTTCCCCCACACATGAGGAGTCTGTGGTGGAAAGATGTTAAGAAGCCAAGAATCACCAACGCCGGAGAGGGGGCCTTGGGGATTTCTCACCCGTCCCTGCATTTTCTGCCGGAAACGAAGGCCTAGGAGGGGCCCTGCTCAGCCTCACACAGCAAATCACTCCTTTGCTTCCTGTTCTCCCCGCACAGGGGCTGGGAAGTGGGCAGAGGGCAGACTCCCTACCCCAGGGACGGACAGAGATGCAGGATCGGGGAGAACGGAGGGGTGGCCCCGTGGGGCCTGCAGGTGCGTGGCCGTTACCTGTCTCGCAGCGAGGTCCCTCGAAGGGCTCCGCACACACGCAGGCGTAGCTCCCCACCAGGTTGCGACACGAGCCTCCATTCAGGCAGGGGTCAGAGCTGCACTCGTCCATGTCTGTGGGCAGCAGAGGCGGTGGCTTGGCTTGAGCCAGGCTGGATCAGCAGCCCCTGGCCAAAGAGGAGCCTCTCCCAGCGCCACGGAGAGCGGGCCACTCACCAGTCTCGCAGGCGGCACCCGTGTACCCGGCGTGGCACACGCACACTGCAGAGCCGTCCTCCACCTGGCACTGGCCGTGTTCACACACTTTGTGGTCACAGGGGGTCTGGACTACAAGGAGGGAGGAGTGGACAGGGCGCTGGACTCCTGGCTCCTGGGGCCTGAGGGGCTGAGCCCTGTCCTGCCCGTCTGGGGTTGCTGCACAGGGGTTTCTGGCTGTGTCTGAGGGTGACAGCTGGGAGGGGCCTGGCCAACAGTTAGCTCCGTGGTAGCCAAGATCATGTGGCCTGATCTCTTCAGCAAGCCTAGCCTGGAGGGAGGGGGAGGGAGGGGCCAGAGGGGCTTCTGGAACCCCGGTGGCCACGGCCCACACTCTGGGGACCCCTGCTCCCGCTCTGTGGCCATCCTCGCGGTCATTCCCTGCAGGCCCCTGGTCCTTCCCTGCAGGCACCGTGTACCTGCTATTGGGGAGGGCAGAGACCTTAGGGCCTCACTGGGCTCTCCTAGGTGGCCAGAAGTAGTTGGCTGCTCTAGTGCCTGAGGATCCTGTTCCCCAGAACCTAACCCCACCCAGCCCTGCTCGGGGGATGGGGGCAAGGAAAGCCTGGGTCTCCACCTGAAGAAAAGCCCTTTGGCACAGAGTGTGCTGCAAACCCAGGCTCTGGCTGGGGCTGGGCAGCGTGTGGTCCGTCCACACTGGAAAACTGAGGGGTCACTGTGTTGTCACTAGTAATCCTAGCAACTTGAAAGACTGAGGCAGGAGGATCACGAGCTCAAGGCCAGAGGCAGTCTGTACAACTTAGCAAGACCCTGTCTCAAAATAAAAAATGAAGAAGGGAGCCGGGTGCAGTGGCGCACGCCTGTCATCCCAGCGGCTTGGGAGGCGGAGGCAGAAGGATCGCAAGCTAGAGCCCAGAGGCACTCTGCGTCACTTAGCGAGACCCTATCTCAAAAGTAAAAAAATGGGCTGGGGGTGCAGCTCAGTGGTCCAGCACTTGCAAAGCATGCAGGCTCGAGGCCCTGGGTTCAACCCCTACTACTGCAAAAAAAAAAAAAAAAAAAAAAGAAGAAGAAGAAGAAGCGGGTGAGGTGTGGCTCACTGGTGGGGCCCTGGCCCAGCACATGCAAGGCACTGGGTTCAACCTCTCAGTACAGCAAACCACAACAAAGCAAAGCAAAGCAAAAGAAGACAAGACCCCGCATAAAGCCCCTCTTGTCAGCTGGGAATTCTGCTTTCTCCTCTTGCACCTTTAAATCACATTTCCACTCCATTTCTTCTGCAGAATTTCCTCCTAGTGTGCTTTATGTACAAACATTTTACTGTCATTTGACTATAATTCTTTCCAGTAAGAATGTATGTATGCGTGGGGGGCTACTCAATACTGAGCTTCCTGTAGCTGCGAATGTTTGATAGAAGTTGTCTTTCTAGACTGAGATGCTGATACGGCTGCTATGTGAACACACTTGATCTGAGCCATCTATTACAGGTTTTATAAACGATCGTTACGCTGTGGTCAGTGCACTCAGGGGAATGCACATCTGGCCGAGCTGAGTAGGGAGCAGCTGGCTCTAAGGAGCTCCCTGGCCTGGCTCACCAGTAGCACTTCATGGTGAGTCTGGGAGCTGGGGGACACCCACTTTTCTTCCCAGGTGGTGAAGGTCAAGGGTGAGGGGCTGAAGAGATGCGGGTTGACGGAAAGGTAAATGGAGGCTGAATCTGCTGGCAGCTGCTTCAGAAAAACCAGGTTCCAAGGGCAGAAGCCAGAGCGTTCCAGAAGCAGCAATGGGGACTGAGAAGGACCCTGGCCCCCGCCGCCACCCCAGGCTGAGGTCCCCAGGCAGGAGACAACAGTCTTTGGAGCAGCTGGTTCAGGGCATAGGCAGGCGGAGGGGCAGTGGGAAGTCTGTTTCCATGGACATGTGGCTGTGCCCCCCAAAGCTGGCCCATCTGACCCCAGAAGTCCCCCACTTTCCCCGTGGCCATTCCAGGTGGCTTGTCATTCAGACCCTACAGCGGGCCAGCTCTGATACTGGCCCCGTTCGGGCCCTGGGCATTGACTTATTCCAAGGCTTCCTCCCTCAGCACCAGGGATAGGAATCCTGCGGGGTCACCGCATGTCTGCTCTGTCACTGCTCCCACCCACCCCATGAGCCGGGCCTCCCTGCTGGCACCTGGGCTGCATGCACCTGCCATGAGCCCTCTACGGCCCCAGACCTCGTCCTCACCCAGCGGCCTGTCTGCTGTCCTGCAGGCTGTGGGGCTGCGGGGGCCTGGGTTCCTCTTACCCGACTCGCAGGTGGGTCCCCCGAAGCCGGCTGGGCACTGGCAGCTGAAGCTGTTGACACCGTGGGTGCAGGTCCCGCCATTCTGGCAGGGGTGGGAGGCGCACTCGTCCACATCTGCAATGGCGGGCAGGCGGGGCCTGGGTGTGTGACCCACCAGGGATGGGCGGGCAAGCCCTGAGGGTGGCTGGGGCAGGGTGGCCAGGGGCAGCAGACACAGTGCCCACCCACCGTGCTCACTGCCACGGAGCCAACGCTTGGCCCTCCGCGGTCCCGCAGCCATGGGGACAGAGCCCCACTCTGCACTCGCGGAATGCAGTTTTCCTCCTGAGGCCACGAGGGGGCGAGGGTCCCTTCTGGGGCCAGTGACTCACCCAGGTGACACCTGCGCCCCGTGAAGCCGGCACGGCAGGAGCAGGTGTAGGAAGGGCTGCCAGCAACACAGTCGTCGATGCATTCACCGCCGTGGAGGCACGGGCGCAGCGCCAGACACACGGAGGCTGCAGGCACAGGGAGGGACTGGAGCCCCGCATCACCGCCTCCCGGACATGGCAGGAGAGCCTCCCTTCCCTCCCCTGCGCCAAAGGGCAACCTCCGGACCAGGCCATTGGCGGTCCCACAGCCGCGGGGTCCCCTCCTCCGTCTCACAGGGAGCTCTAGGCCCTGGAGGCGCAGCAGGAGCTCCTGCTGCGTTAGAGTCCCGGGCTGGGACTCCGGCCTCCTACGGGGGCAGGCGCCTCACAGTCCCGTACCCCCACGGCTCCTGTTCATCCCTTCAGCCCTTCCCAGACCTGCCACAGACTGTTCTAGAAGCTCAGGACTACTCAGCCACCCCTCCTGGTTCCCCCACATGTCAAATGAGAGGCTGGCACCCGGCTGTCAGAGCCAGTGTTTCTCATAGCACGGCCGCCAGGGAGGGCCAGCTGGGGTCCCTGAGGGTCTCAGCAACCCCCATGCCCAGTCCCACAGGGCAGGCCGCCCACGAGCTCAGCTCCTGGAGCCTCAAGGCTGCCGAAGCGCGCAGTGAATAAACACACCGGCGGGTGGCTGGAGCAGGGCTCTGGGTGGCCTGTGACTCGGGGGCCACAGGGAGACTCCCGGAGGCCCCGTGGCCCAGCAAGCTGTTAAGGCCGTGGGCGTCTCTTGGAGCACAGACCTGACCTTCCTGTGGGCACAGCTGCCACTGGGCCCATGCAGGCTGCCAGCAGTCTGGCCGCCCCGCAGCAAGCCATGGCTGCCCACTTGACCCCGCTCTGCAGGAATCGGGCTTGCAGACACGGGGCGCCCAGCCTCCCTCCTGCTGAAGCCCGCGCTGTGTCTGGAGGCCGGGGCCTGCCGCGTGTCTCCCTGACCCCAGCGGCAGAGGGGCCTCAGGTGCTCGCTGCAGCTAGTCTGAGTGCCTCCCTCTGTTCATCCGGAGACCCGAGGCCCTGCACACCGGGGTGGGGCCCCCAAGGCACTGGCTGGACCCTCTTCTGAGGGCCGCTGCAGCTCCTTCAGGGAGATGCTCTGCCCACACCCGTGCCTTGCTTGTGAACCACAACCCAAGGCCCTGGCCACGGGCAAGTGACCTGACCTCATTAATCCCAGCTGAGGTGGCGGCTGACCTCTGGCGGAGGGTAGGTCTCTAAGCTGTCACACGCCAGCTCTGGGGCTGGGATGGTGACCCCAGGGTTTCCTGCCCCTTGAGCCCCTACTTCCTAAGATCACACTGAAGTTGGGGCCCAGTAGTGCCCCAATGCCTGGGCAGGCTGGGCCCCCCAGGTTTCTTTGCACCACGGTAAGCGCTGCCCTCGAGTGTAGGGCACTCAGGTGACTCTCTGTGCCCGCCTAGGGCCCTGTGATGCGCGCGCCCCGCTCGGGGAGAAGCCTCCGATCGATGCGCCCCGCCCAGTACCACACAGGAGTGGAGTCCGCTGGGCAGGTGCCGGCAGGGGCCTCTCTGTGGCCCAGGCTTGGCAGGACCCGTGGAACACCGCAGGGTCCCCGGGTCAGCCGCCAGCCCGCGCTGCGCCCAGGACGCCCGCGCCTCCTGCTGGCGTGATTTGGTCGGGAGGGGCCGGGAGCCCCAGAGGCCTAGGAGCGCACTCCTCCACCCACCCCCCGCCACCCCGACTCCCGTGCCACCTGCGGGCGCGATTAGGCCGGAAGTCTCCAAGACGGAGGCGCGCACTCCTCCCGCTCCCCCCACCCTCCCCGGGACTCCCGCGGGGTGCCCTCCCCGCCCAGCCCCGCCCCACCAGGCTCGCACACCTCCAGCCCCTGGTCCTCTTACTTGTATGGCTGCAGCCCCCCACGCGCACCTGGGCATCATCGATTCTGAACGCCCAGCGCCCGGGCACGCCCACGTTGGTGGTGGTCTCCACCTCGGCCATGTCGGCGGTGCGCGAACCGGGGATGTTGAAGTAACGCCGCCCGTCGCCCGCGTTGAAGCCTGCCTGGGGGCGAGGGAGGCAGGTCTGCCCACATCCCCAGGACCCTCTCCCCGGGGCGGCCAAGGTCCAAGGTGGAGTGGGGGACGGCTTTGGGAGCCGAGGGCGCTGCAGATGTTGGGGGTGTCCCAGCTAGGGGGTTCCCGAAGAAGTCTCCACCAACAGTTCCTCCAACCACTGAGAACTGGGCCCTGGTTCCTGGCACTTAGTCTGGGCTTCCCCTAGGGCCCAGGGGCCAGGGTGACCCCGCCCTCAGGAGAAAGAGGGCTGAGGGAGCGTGGGGGAGCAAAGCTAACCCAGGGCCTTCTGGCCCTGTCTGCAGCTGTCAATCAAGGGCCTGGGTCAGGGCAGGAGGGTGGGCAGCGGCTTGGGAGGCAGAGGCAGGAGGATCGCAAGTTCGAGACCAGAGGCAGTCTGGGTAACTTAGCGAGACCCTGTCTCAAAAAGTAAAAAAACGGGTTTTGGGCCTTGAGGAGACCTGTGGTTCAGGCACCGAGAGGCCTCCAAGATGGTCGGCACCCGGAGGCCTCACACTGGTCTCTGCAGTGTGGGGGTGGAGTTGGCCTGCAGGGACCCTGCCTGCCTCTTGCACTCAGATAGCCTCAGATAGCAGGGCAGAGAGGGCCTACCTGGGCTGCGATGCCCCCCAGGCCCGTGGCGTCCCCCCCGCTGCTGGCATGGGTGCCTGTGGTCCACGTGATGGACTCATAGTTGAAGATGGTGAAGGAGGACTTGCCATCAGTGATAAGCACAATCTGGAATGTGTTGACCTGCCAAGGAGAGGGGCCGGGTCAGGTCGGACTCCTTGTCCTGTCTCCAAGGCCCTGCCCTGGGCTTGCTCGAGGCCCGTTTTTCCCAACTGGATGGCACGGCAGGGCAGGACCTAGAAGGCCTTGTCCACCTCTGGATTCCAGTATGCAGCCCCCCCACCACTGCTGCCTGGGGCAGTAAGTGAAGCTCGCTGTGTGAGCGAAAAGCCAAGACACGGGGGGGGGGGGGGGGGGGGGGGAGGCCCTGTCCTCTGCCCTCGAGGGCAGTGCACTTCACCGGGGTGCAGGGAGTGGGCTGGTGAGGCCATGCTGCGCATGCTCAGAGTGGGCAGCGGGCTGCTCTGGAGAGGAGCGTGCCATGGCATGTTCTCACTCATAGGTGGGAGCTGAATCAAACTTATAAGAAGGAAAAAATCCTATGCAAAGGTCGGTTCATGATAAAAGAAAAAAAAAAGCTAAGAATGGTATTATTATAGATGGTCTAGAAAATGCATGTAAGAGTTCTGACAAGGTAAAAATGAAGCTCACTACAGAAAAAGTTTCTATCTTAAACAGATCTGGAACCCAAGGATATACAGAAAAATATTACCATAAAAAGACAAGTAAATGGTAGAGAAGTCTTTGAAGGGGGGGGTGGGATGGGGGAGGAAGTGCACAGTAGGGTAAGGGGGAACCTATATGAATAATGTACAACAAAATGCGTATATGGAAACGTCACAATGAAAAGCATGTCAGAATGAATCACATTAAGGTGTACGTTAAAAATTTCAAAAAAAAAAAAAAGCAAGCATGCCATGGGATGATCATGAGTAGACATCTCTGGGCTGTGCGGTGCCCACTGCAGGCACCTGCCTCAAGTGCTGCCCGGCTAGGCTGTGCTTCTGAGCACATCCTGGTGCCTGGTGTCGTGGAGACATGCCTGTTTGTGTCACCCCACCAGAGCGTGCCCTACAGGCTGGACTCATCCTGTGTGCATTGTCCAGCGCTGTCTCTCCATGCCTGACACTCAGAAGTTGCCTAAAAAGCATTTATAGCCAGGCATTGTGGCACAGATAGGTGACCCCAGTTATTCACGAGGCTGAGGCAGGAGGATTGCAGGTTGAAGGGTAGAGGCAGCCTGTGCAACTTAGCGAGACTGTCTCAAAGTAAAAGATAAAAAGGGGCTGGGGATGCGGCTCAGTGGTGGACCACTTATTAGCACATATGAAGCCCTTGGTTCAGCCCCCCAGTACTCTCCAAAACACACTCGTGCGTGCGCACGCACACACACACACACACAGAGACACAGACTGAGCGTGGGAACAACGGCTCTGAGAAGGCCTCCTGCATCTCAGTAGTCTTTCTGGAGAGTCAGCTGTGGCCCGGCGCCCAGTGCAGGCCTGGCCTTAGTAGGTTTCACACAGTACTGTGTGGGGCGGGCAGCTGCGTCTTCGACAGCACACCCCCACTCACCACGCCGGGCAGATGCTTTGCCCAGCGTCAGCGTTTAGGTTGTCTGGCGTCATCAAGGAGTCGAGCATAGACTAGGACAGCCCCCAAGCAGAACCCTTCCAGAACCTCGCCAATCCGGATGGAAGTGTCACTCCTGTCACCCTGTCCCCAGAGCTCCCTGCCCTGGCAGGGCATCCGGTGCTTCCTGGAAGAACGGTTCCCAGGGAGCCTACGGAGGGCGGGGCTTCGTCCTCCTTAGCCAAACGAGCCCACGGATCCTCTTGGGTGTGGGCCAGGGCCTGCACCTGTCCTGCCCCACCAAGGCCCCAGGCAGACAGCCTCCCTCCCGGGACAGTCGCCTGCACTCACAGGGGACGAGGAGCTGCCTCCAAAAAAGGTCACTCGGTACCACGTGGCGACAAAAACCCAGCTGGCAGAGAAGTCCAGGAGCTCGGGGAAGTAGCGCCTGACGTCCTCTGTGGCTCTGCGCAGCGTGGCTGGGTCAGTGGCCTCCCGGTAGTAGATGTCGCCCGCACGCCGGTTGTCCACGTCTGCCCAGAAGGCCGCCACCACACAGCGGTCCTTGGCGATGGGGAAGGCCACGGGGGTGAACTGAGAGACCTCCTTCAGGAAGGAGATGATCCCGTTATTGTTCACCTGTGAGAGCAAAGCGGGGTGGGCCAGGGCTCCTCTGAGCGCAAGCCAGCCCCCCAGGATGCCTGGCAGCCCCCAGACCCCAAAATGGGCCCACCCCCTCCAGACAGGCCGTATGCTCAGAGCCAGGCTCTGACGTGGGTGCCACACCCCATGGCCTGAAGAGTGCCTGGCGCTGCGCTGCTGTCTCCGGTGCTCCAGCTAGGGACCTGGGGCTGGGGGGGGCCGAGCCTCTGTGTTGAGCCAGGCTTGGAAGGGTGGGCAGGAGGCTCGTGACCTGCGGTCAGGGCTGGCCCAGCCTTGGGAGGCAGGAAGAGCTGAAGTGGCCACGTGAGGGAGTCAGGGAGGCTGTGCTGGGCCTCCAGGCAGTGGGCGCCAAGGGCAGCTCCGAGCAGAGCCCACTGACCACCAGTTTTGCACTCAGACAAGCAGTTCAGGCCCAACTCTGCCACTCACTCACTGGGCATCCCCAGCACAAGTTGGCCCACCTCCCTGTGCTCCAGTTTTCTCACTCGTTAGACTTGGCTAATACTAGCTGCCATGGTTCTGAACGGGTCCCCCACAAATTCACATGTTGAAATCTTCACCCCCAAGTGATGGTGTGAGCAGGGGAGGCCTTTGGGAAGTGACGAGATTACGAGGGCAGAGCTCTCACAAACGCGATCCGTGCCTCATAAAAGAAGCATAGAGAGCTGCCTTCCCCCTGTGAGGACCCCATCCACTGGAGCAGGCCTGACCAGCCATAGAAGCTGAGGATGCCTTGACCTTGGATTTCTCAGCCTCCAGGTCTGTGAGAGATGAATTCTTGTTTCTAAACAGCTCAGTCTAAGGCATTTCGTTACAGCAGCCTACGTGGACTGAGCTGGGATTTAGCTCAGTTGGTAGAGCGCTGCTCTGCAGTCTCTGAGGTTCTGAGTTTGATTCCCAGCACCACAAAAACTGGGAGAAGAACCTGGCAACCCACTCTGAAGGCAATCCTGAAACAGTCAGCCATTGAGAACCCGATAAGGGTGGCTATGAGTCGGACACGACTCGACGGCACCTAACAACAACAACAACAACAACATGGACTGAGACATTAGCTCTGACCCCACAGGGTGCTGGGCAGTTGTGGATGGGTCAGTGGTCACAATGCTCGGCTTCATCCTGCTGTTATTTGCTGCCAGGAAGAAAGCTATCAGAGGGGCCCTCCCTGGCGAGGGCCTGCTGTGAAATTCAGCTCAGTAGGAAAGGCGGATGGACGCACCTCCCTCCTCAGAGGACCAAGGTGGACAGCCGAGTGAGGACACTTCACGTCCAAACCCGGGGTGAGTAGAGCCCGGGAGGTTTACCTGCATTCAGACATCCTTTTCCAAATGTGGCTGAGATTTGAGGAGCACGGGAAGGGAGCAGGAGAGACGCCACAGTGCAGGGCTAGCTCAAGTCAGAGTCTGAGCCAGGGCCCGGGAGGGCTCCCCTCACTCAGGGACCACCAGAAGAAAGGGAGGCCATGCAGGCCTGCCCGAGCAACACAGGGTGTTTCAGGCAAGGGCTGTGGGGTAGGTGGCCCCAGACTGCCAGGTGGTCCCTGCCAGGCAGAAACAAAGAGGAACACGCTCTGCAGGAAGTGCATCATCTTGGCTTCAGGTTGTTCCTACAAAGAGGATCCCACACAGTGTACAAAATCCAGGATGCGAAGGTGATCAGACGCTAAGGACGCGAGACCCCACTAACAGCAAACAGAGACCCCACTAACAGCAAACAGAGACCCCACTAACAGCAAACAGAGACAGGGGACATCAGCTATTGGAATCGCCACATTCAGACGGCAAAATAACTACACTCAGAGAAACAAAACACGAGCCTGGAAATTTCATCGAGAATAGTCAAAACAATCTCGTAAATTAAGAACAAAATTGGAGGACTCCCACTTCCAGATTGCAATGCTTACTACGGAACTGCAGCTATCAAAACAGCGTGATAACGGCAGACAGATGGACCAAGAGAATAGACTGGAGAGCCCAGAAATAGACCTTTGTGTATACCAGAGTGCCAAAAACGTATACACATTTTAAGAGCCGTTATCCCTGCATTACTTTTCAAAGTTGAATTAGATTATGGTAGCAATGTATAGTATATCATTCGCTGAAAAAATGATGTTAATCAGATTAATGTAAGCATACGACAGGTTCTCAAAACAGCAAAATGGAAAGTTTTCATCCCAAGGTGTGTATATGTTTTTTTGGCATCCCTGTATAATCAAATGATTTTCACAAGGTTGGTAAGACCATTCAATGAGGGTATGGACCATCTTTTCAACAAATGTTGTTGTTAGGTGTCATCGAGTTGGGTCCAACTCATAGCAATACTATGTACAACAGAATGAAGCACTCCCCAACACTGTGCCATGCCTGGCATTATGTCAGTGCCTCTCTGCTATTCATAGAGTTTTTGATGGCTGATTGTTTTGGGGAATGTTCTAGGAGTGGGCTGTCACATCGTTCTTCCATTTTTGTGTTCCTGGGGATCAAACCCCAGGCTTCAGAGAGCACAGAGCAGCACTCTACCAACTAAGCTAACCCCCAGTCCTTTCAACAAATAGTGCTGGAAAACTGGATACCCACACATAAAAGTTTTGGGAGAAGAACCTGGCAACCCCCTCCCCAAAATCAATCTGCCATTGAAAACCCTATGAACAGCAGAGAAGCACTGACAATAGTGTTCCCCCTATTGTACAGAGGGTCGCTATGAGTCAGATACTGACTCGACAGCACCTAACAACAACAACAACAACACATAAAGGAATGAGATTGGACACTTACCTAATACTGTCTATGAAAACTGACTTAAAGTAGAAGGCCCAAATGTAATAGCTAAAACTATAAAAATCTTAGAAGAAACCATAGAGGAAAAGGCTTCATGACATTGAATTTGGCAGTGCTTTCTTAGATATGACACCAAAGTCACTGACAAAAACAGAAAACAGACAAATTTAGACTTCCTGAAAACTGAAGACTTGTGCATCAAAAGACACTCTCAACAAGGAAGAAAGGCAGCCCACAGAAGGGGAGAAAATATTTGCAAATCATGTATCTGATAAGGGATTAATATCCAAAGTATAGTGAGAACTCCTGAAACTCAACAACACAAAATAACCCAGTACCAAAATGGGCAGAAGAGCTGAGTAGACATTTCTCCAGAGAATAAACACAGCTGGCCAGTGAGCCCATGAAAAGATACTTGACCTCACTGGTAACCAGGAAAACGCAAGTCAGAAGTACAGCAAGATACTACCGCACATCCATTTGACCAACTACTATTAAAAAAAAAAAAACCCAACAGAAAATAGCAAGTGTTGATGAGGATGTGGAGAAACTGGAATCCTTATGCATTGCTGATGGGAATGTAAAATGGTATAGCCACTGTGGAAAACAGTATGGTGGTCCCTCAGAAAATTAAAAATAGAATTACCACCTAATTTAGCAATTTCTCTTCTGGGTGTCTAACCAAAATAATTGACAGCAAGGTCTTTTGTTGTTGTTGAGACAGGGTCTCACTCTGTGGCCCAGGTTGGACTCAAACTCATGATCCTCCTGCCTCGGCCTCCTGAGTGCTGGGATTACAGGTGTGTACCACCACGATAAAGGGCTTGGATTTAGCTCAGTTGGTAGAGCGCTGCGCTGCAGTCTCTGAGGTCCTGAGTTCAATTCCCAGCACCACAAAAACAGGAGAAGGACCTGCAATCCACTCCCAAGGCAATCCCGAAACAGTCAGCCATTGAAAATCCTACGAGGGTCGCTCTGAGTCGGATACCGACTTGACGGCACCTAACAACAACAACAACAAACCACCATGCCTGGCTTGAAAGAAAGGCCTTATAAAGGAAGAAAATCTTGAATTGAAAGCATTATGCATGGGCAGACACGGAAAGAAATAGGCAAAGACAGAAATCTCTCTGAGAAGGCAACACCAAGTTTGTTTTGTAAAACTAAGTGGCCTGCAAACAGATCGGGAAGAAATTCACCAAAATGTTGAAAGTGTACAGTTTTGGGGGTATAATTATGGATGTGACATCACAGTGATCGGAAAACGAACGACTATTTACTGAGCAGCTTCCAGGAGCCAACACTGCTCTGGCAGCTTGGACGCAGCGGACAGACAAAAGCGATTCTAAAATGAAAATGCCTTGCGGCTACTTGGAGCAGGCGTCCGCCAAGGTCCTGGTGTGAATGGATGAAAAAATGGTCAGTAAATAAGCTGATTGCCATTGGAAACTCCATGAATAGCAGAGGAGCCCTAACAATAGCGTTTTGCCTGTTGTATGTAGGGTCGCTATGAGTCGGACACTGACTCAACAGCACCTAACAACAGCAGCAACTACAAAGCGGATGGTGAGTGGACACGGCAGGAGCCCATGGTAAGCCTTCTAAGAGGACACAGTTTGGCAGACAAGTCACTTTCCTGCTAAGAAGTTCTAGCTTCACACTGTCACCGGGGGGTGAGGAGTGGGGCCACGTGAGCCGGTCCCAGCTGGTCAGGCGTGTGGCCCAGGGGCTGTGGGGCAGGGTAGGCATGGGGGATTCCCAGCGGAAGGCACAAGGCACGCCAGGGCCCTCCATGTTGGTGGCTTTATGTCTGGTGTGACGTCAAAGCCACAGAAACACTGAGGTGCTACCAGGGCTCCCGTGCTCTCTGCCCGCACGGCCACCATCACGGGCTCTGCCCCTGTGCCCTGCCACTCTCCCCTCCCCTCAATAGACAGAAACCGGCTTTTCTTGCACCGTGGAGAATAAGTGGCAGACGCGACGACCTGCCACCCCTGAATATTTTATGGTGCATTTCACAGAATCGAGGATGTTCCTTCATGGAGCCAGGTGCCGTGCTGCGGTCAGGAAATCTAACCCTGGCGTGGGGCTAGCAATCCTGTCTTCTCCCGGCTTATGGGTTTAGCTGTTTACCTACTTACATTGCTGTGAGTGCCTGCGTTCCTCTATTTGATGAGTTAAAAGCTGTCACTAGTATTACCTTTCTTCCTTCCTTCCTTCCTTCCCTCCCTCCCTCCCTCCCTCCCTCCCTCTCTCTCTCTCTCTCTCTCTCTCTCTCTCTCTCTTTCTTTCTTTCTTTCTTTCTTTCTTTTTCTTTCTTTCTTTCTTTCTTGCAGAGGTGATGATTCAACCCAGGGCCTCCTGCACACTAGGCAAGAGCTCTACACTAGACAATGCTCAGATAGTTACAGACAGGAAGCTCCCTCCAGTGGGAGCTCCTTCCAGTGGCCTCTGTGTCCTCACACCACTCCATCCTTCTCCAAGCTCATTCTTATTTCACGGCATGAGATGCCCTTTCCTGCCACAAACTGCAATCTCTAAAGAGCCTGGCTCTTTTCAGTGGAGACTGGTGTTTAGCAACCAAGGTCTGAGCACTGTAAGTGCTCACCGCCCTGGGGTGTCATTCCCTCCCTATCTCTCAGGGAACAGACCTAGGAAAAACAGTTGCACACAGCTTCTCTCCCAGCGGGGACCCAGTCTGAGAAGTGTGTTGTTAGGTGACCTTGTCACTGAGCAAATGCCACAGACAGCAGGCACACAAGCCTCGGTGGGGAGGTCACTGTGTGTGGCCTGGTGATGGAGGCAGGAGACGCCACAAACATCAGGTGCCCAAGGCTCTGACCAGCTCAACTGGAAGACGGTTTTATGGTTATGTTGAGTCAGTAGACCACACTGAAAATAACAATAGAAAGTGTAGTACAGCAGATACATAAGCCAGTAACACAGTTGCTCACTGCCATTGTGTGTTCTGCAGCAGCACAGAGGGGTTTTTACACCAGCAGCACCACACACAGGAGTGACATGTTACACGAAGATGCTATGATGACAGTGATGTTACTAGGTAATGGGAATTTTTCAGCTCCATTATAATGTCAGAGACCACGGGTGTATGTGTGGTCAGCCACTGACATGACCGTGAGCATGTGTCACACACACACATGTGCCTGTGTCTGAATTCACCTTTCAGAGTGTGCACACATCCATACAAATCCACCTGCCACTGTATACATACACACGTACCTACAATACACACACCAGGGTGTACTATGAGTTTAAAACATGTCTAATTCCAACCCAGGGGCTAGGATTTAGCTCAGTTGGTAGAGAGCCGCTCTGCAGTCTCTGAGGTCCTGGGTTAGATTCCCAGCACCGTACAAATGGGAGAAGGATGTGGCAATCTCCTCCCGAGGCAATCCCGAGACAATCAGCCATTGAAAACCCTGTGAGCGTTGCCATGAGTTGGATACTGACTCGACGGCACCTAACAACAACAACAATTCCAACCCAACACAAAGCCATGGGGTTTGTTTCCTGTTTCCCCCCCTCCTTATGTATGACTCCCACGTCCAACAGTGAGGCTCATGTTATTCTCAAAGGGTTTACTCATCTAATAGTTTCAGAACTGATAGCTCTCATCACTAAAAAACAAAGCTGTACTTGGAGTTTAATATTAGTTTACCCTTCTTTTCAACTTACTTCACAGGTATACAGTCCAAATATTCTATTAGAAATTATGTGTTATAATTAGCAGATAATAGTATTAAAGGAACTATTATAAATATTAAAATATGCTCAGAATGCAAAGAAAATGTAAACATAAGGATGAGGGAAGTGAGCGATGCAGATAAGATGCAAATCAATAAGTTAAAAAAAATAAGATACTTGAAATGAAAATACCCTGAATGGGATTAACAGGAGGTGGTTGTTGTTGTTAGGTGCTGTCAAGTCAGTATCCGACTCAGTGACCCTCATAGGGTTTTCAATGGCTGACCATTTCAGGATTGCCTTGGGAGTGGATTGCCAGGCCCTTCTCCCATTTTTGTGGTGCTGGGAATTGAACTTGGGACCTCAGAGACTGCAGCACAGTGCTCTACCAACTGAGCTAAATCTCAGCCCCTAACAGGAGGTTAGGTACCACAAATCTGAAGACATAAAATTGTTGTTGTTGTTGTTAGGTGCGGTCGAGTTGGTATCCGACTCATAGTGACCCTGTATACAACAGGTGAAACACTATTGTCAGTGCTTCTCTGCTGTTCATAGGGTTTTCAATGGCAGATTGACTTTGGGGGGGGGGGTTGCCAGGTCCTTCTCCCAAGCCTACAGTATCTGGTGTTCCCAGGCGGTCTCCCATCCAAGTACTAACCAGGCCCGACCCTGCTTAGCTTCTGAGATCTGACAGGATCGGATGCCACAGGGCTACGGCTGCAGGCCAAAGACATACAATAGAAATACCCAAAATGAATGATCCACAGTATAGGACTCAACAAAAAATGAGCATGGTTTCAAGGACCTCTGAGCAACTGTCATCAGTTTGATCCACACACAATTTGGGTCTTCAAGTCTTCAAATGAGAAGAGAAAGGAACAGGGGAAAATAATTGGAGATGGCTGAGAATGTTTTTAAATTTCATGGGAACAATATAGCCACCAATCATGAGTCTTAATGAGTCCCAAGCAGAAGAAATATAAGAAAATACAACAATAATGCACCTAAAAATTAAATTGCTGAAAAGACGGAGTAAAAAGAAAATCTTCAAAGCAGTCAGAGGAAAAAAGATACACTATACACAGAGGAACAATGACAGAATGACAGCAGACTCCTCATCAGGAACTATACAAATCTAAAGACAACAAAACAGCATCTTTACAAAACTGGAAACAAACCCCTCAACCACACAGTAAACCTGGAATTCTACATCCATTTAGCAGAAATGTCTTTGAAAAATGAAGGTAAATAAAAAAAAAAAGTCAGATAAAATAATTTATGCCCAGCAGGCCTGTACTATACTATAAGGAATGTTACGCGTTTTCCAAACAGAAAGAAAATAATCTAAAATGGGAATCTAGGTCTACACAAGGAATGATGAAAACTGAAAATAGTACATATGTGGGCAAATACAAAAGATTTTCTAATTTTTAAATCTCTTTAAATGATAATTAAATATTTATAGCACAGATGTTAACAGTGTATTATTGGGTTTATAACATATGTAAAGTAACATTTATGACAATAACAGCAGGAAGGCCAGAAGGGAAAATGGACATATACTATTATAAGGTTCTTACACTGTATTTGAAAGAATATTTTATTTGAAGGTAAACCCTGTGAAGTTAAAAATGTATTTTATTGTATTTTATTTATTTACTAATTTATTTATTGTCTCCCTCTCTCTCTTCTTTTTTTTTTTTTTAGGAAGGATCTTAACCTATGTAGCCCAGGCTGGCCTGGAATAGACTATGTAGTCCAGGCTGGCCTCAAACTCACAATCTTGCCTCAGCCTCACAAGTGTTAGTAGAGCAATCACTAAATAAATAAATAAATAAATAAATAAATATATAAAACAACCCAAAAAACCTCAAAGATGTATCCAAATAAGCTAATAGTAGAGGAAAAATAAAATCATTTTTAAAAATTCCAAAAGAAGTATACAGAACCGATGTAAATAGGAAGGCAGTAAGTTAAACCCAACCACATTGATAATCACACTAAAGATAAATGGCATAAACACTCTAATTAAAAAGAAGAAATTTCCAGACTAGATAGAAAAAGATCAACTCCATGCTTTTTTGCACTTACCAGAAAGAGAATCAAGACTTCAATCACTAGATACAGTGAGAGGTTTCCTGAAGATTTTATAGGAATCCAGAATAAGAAGATATGTCTGTCCTGGGTAGCCGGCAGTTGTTCATGTTGCCCCCACACCTACACACATCTCCCCTCTCCGTGGTCCCTGGCCCTTGGGGTCTGCACATCTCAGTCAAGAAGACAAATAAGCAACTGAGGTGATGTCAGAGCCACACACTGTGAAGCGCAGAGGTGGGCTGGGCGCAAGTGAGGGATCTATTTAGAGAAAGTCTCTTAGATGGGCCAGGCAAGTGCAAGAAAGGTCCCAGGAAAGAGAGACAGGAATCTCCTGATGGTTTGCACACCCGTGGGTCTGTGCATAGAGACGGTAGGTGTCAAAGAAGGCCAGAATCTGGAGGCCAGTGAGGACACACTTGCAGATGACCAGGCGAGTGGGACAGAGGCCTGGTCAGTGTAACTATGCAGATTCTGGGAAGTTATCCAGGGAGGAATCAGGACTTCCATTTGGGGACCACTAAATCTGGGGTGGCACAGTAAGAAGGCAGCTGGACACCAGAGTCGGAAGTTTCTTGAGTCTGAATTCTGAGCCTCAGTTTCCTCACTTGCACTCCAGCATCCGTCTCAGCTCCAGCCTGGTTCTACTTTCTCGAGTGCAGCTCTCGCATGCCACTGTGCCTGTGGCACGTGTCTAACCATCACCGTAGCATCTGTCTGGCCAACAGCTCTGGTCATATGGAAAATCCACTCTAACCAATAAGAATGACCTGCTGAGACCAAGGCCTGAGCACAGACAGATGTGGCGGTACACACAGATTGAGAAATCACTGCCCACTCTGCATGGGTGGGTAAACTGAGGCTCGTGCCAACAAATAACTCGGCAAGGTCACAAGCTGCCTGCTGAGGGATGACACAGAGCAGCTCACCTGGGCCTGGTACCTGGGCGTGGCAGAGCCAGGACCAAGCTCTCAGGATGGAAAGGTCAGCATAGGCCAAGCAGAGGCGCGGTGCAGAGCCCAGCTTTGCCTCAGGCTGAGGCGGTGGCCAGTAGGAGTTCGAGATCAGGTTGACTGTCAAGACTCCTTCTTGCCTTGGGCTCTGCAGGAACACCGCTTACCTAAAACTCCCAAATCTGTCCTGTTTCCCACTCAGGGCTCTATATTTCTTGGACTGACCCTAAGGTTTTCCAGAAGACGAGGTGGCAAAGAGATTCCAAGGTGCAGCAGTCAGGGGATGTCACAGTATCTGAGAGCCTAGCACTAGAGGAGCCCCCAAGGGGATAGATGGCCACCACCGTCTCCACCCCCTACCAGTTTGGGTTAGAGACCCTACTACACTACTTTAGTACCTCCTGGCCCTCGCAGGAGCCCAGCACCCTACTAGACGTTGCTAACCCCGCACTCCTCTCCCCAAAACTGAAGAAGCAGGGGCTGAGAGGTGGTGGGCTACCCAGGGCGAAAGTCAGGGCTCCTAATGCCCAATAAACCAAGATCTGTGTGGCCTTTGAGGCGCCCTCTGGGTAGGGTGCACCTGGGAGCTGTGGCTTTAGCTCCAGAGGAGAATCGGGGACTCCCTCGCACTGCCTCGGCCTGCCTGAGGGCACTGCTCCACCCCTGCAGGCCCCACAGGTTCCAGGAAGAGCGGCCCAGCTTCCATCTTTACCCAGAACCTGGCAGCAACGTTCTCACTCAGCAGGAGGGTGGGGAGCACTCCACACCCACCAGCGGTGCTGTCCTTATCTGTGATGCGAGACTTTGCAACAAGATGCGCCCTCAACAGTGTCAGAGCCCGCGGGGCACAGCTTACTAAGGCGTGAAAAAGAAGCAAAATCACGGCCACCTTCAAGACAGTGGCCATCCCGTGTGAAGTCGAGCTATCCTGCTGGGGTCATGTCTGACGCACTCAAGAAGCACTCACCTCGTGCATGGCATTCTGATTCCCACCGTGATGTGTAGGCAGAGCAGGGTGAGGCTCTTTGGCTTTTCTCTGTTTTCTTTGTGGTTGAGCCCAGGGCACTCCATCACTGAGTTGCACACCAGCCCCTCCTTTTTTTTTTTTTTTTTTTGCGGTACTGGGGGTTGAGCCCAGGGCCTCACGCCTGCATCCTCTGCAAGTGCTGGACCACTGAGCTGTGCCCCCAGCCCATTTTTTTTACTTTTTTTACTTCTTGAGACAGGGTCTCGCTAAGTTACGCAGACTGCCTCTGGTCTCGAACTTGCGATCCTCCTGCCTCCGCCTCCCGAGCCACTGGGATTACTGGCGTGCACCATCGCGCCCCACACCAGCCCCTCCTTTTTAGTATTATTTTTATCTTGAGACAGGGTCTACGTTGCTCAGGCTGCCTCTGGCCTTGAACTCTCGATCCTCCTGCCTCCACTGCCTGAGTTGCTGGGAGACCAGGCGTGGCCACGGTGCCTGGCTCATCTGTCCTTCCACTCATTCAAGCAACAGACCTGCTCTTGGTCAGGCTGTGGGCTGAGGGCGGAGGGAGCTGCCAACCCCGCCTTGCTGACTACGTGGAGGTGGACCAGGGCCAGAGCAGGACATCCAGGGACATGTCCTCTCTGCCTGGGTGGGCACTGGGGCACCCCGTCGGGCCTCTGCTCTGGAGTCAATGCCTCCCTTCTCTCTATCTGACCGTGGCCATAACCGGCCTCCCCACCCCACATCTGTCTTCCTTCCCTGGCCACAGAGCCCTGGAGCTATTTTAGGCCAGGTGTTCTGGCCACGGCTCCCTGAAAAATTCCATTTTCTTTCCTGCTGAGCAAATGGGAAGGTGAAGTGGGCCGCACACCCTGTGTTCACACTGGCGAGTGTTTTCCCAGTAATGCCCGTCTCAGGAAGAAGCTCTTCTGGAGACGTGTTTCGCTAGCAGCCAGAAGGTTCATTTCTGAGGAAAGCCTACGTTTTGCTAGCAGCACTTGACTTTAGAAATGTGTCTCCTGCTGTTTTGCTAAGCGTAGCTGTTTCTGGTGAGGCTGTGAAGCAGGTCAACAATTTTAATAATATTTTCACCTGTGACGTTGAGTGGGAAAGTTGAGCCGGGCCCAAATGCTTCAGGAACATTTTGACGGAACTCTTAGGATGGCGCCAACATGGGTTTTCCAGTTCCTGAGACATCCAGGCCTCTTCCAGCTGGGCAAACCCTGAGCACAGCTCTGCCTACCCGCTTCACACTCCAGCAGTCCACCCGGCTCCTCAGCCATGGCCTGGCCCAGAGGGACTCTTAGGGGTGGGAGCTACAGAGAGAAGCTCCCCCTCTCACTGTCGCATCACGGGACCCTGCCACCAAGCTGGGGAGGCCATGCTGAGTGCACCTGGGGAAGCCAGCTGCCAGGCTGCAGAGTGGCCACTGTGGCGGGTGGTGTGGTTGACACTGGTGGCTAAGGGGGCACGGGGTTTTGGGGGTTGTGTGGGTGGTGGATGAGCCCGTGGACAGTGGTGGTCAGAAAGGTGACAACAGCATAGGACCTGTGGCTGGTGATGGGGGCTGTGTTTAAAATGGGGCTGAAAGAGGCGGTGCTGGTGGCAGTGCTGACGGGCAGCTTGATGGCAGAGGCAGTGGTGCCAGTGATGGGCATGGTGGCAGAGCTGATGATAGGGGGGATGTGGCCCAGGCTGTGTGGGGGAAGGTGTTGGGCTATCTGCAGACCAGGCTGGCTCAGCCGTTTCCAGACATGATTTGTGTGATTCAGGGGACGGCCTGGTGTCAGTACACAGTGGTCACCTCCCCTCTGGGTGGCCCAGGGTCACATCCTCAGTCTGAGCGACGCCTGCACTCCCTTCCCCGGCTCAGAAGCTCCCTCTGGAGTCTGTGTGGAGGGTCCCAGCCTGGGTGGCCAGGCTCAGACTCAGGGGAGAGAGGAAGCCAAGGCCCAGGGGGACCAGGGGTGGCGCCCTCTACACCGCGCTTAGCGGCCATCCCTGCCCACCTCAGTTCTGCCAAGCAGCAGGCCCAGGTGGGGGCGGGGTCACAGCGAGGCCAGGTGCCCCACGCGGGAAGCAGAGGCCCCACGCCGCGCGCCTACTGCCCTGTCGCTGTCCGCGAAACAGCGCAGAACCAAGCGTCCCGACTCGGTGCCGGGCCCTGCCACCCGCAGACACGCGACTCGCGCTGCCTCAGCCCCCCACGGCGGGGGCGTGCCCGGGCCCGCGTCGCCAAGGTGCCCGCGGCGGCCCGCCCCGCCCCGCCCCGCCGGCAGCTCCCGCGCGCCGCTGTCCGGCCTTGGCCGCGAGGGAGGAAGCGCTGTCCTCATTCCACCTCTGGCCACCGGGTGCCAAGTCGCTGGCGGCGGCGGCGGCGGCGGGCAGCGGCCAGGGCGCGGCGCCTCCCCGCCCGCGGGCGCGGCTACTCACGTAGAGTCCGGCGTGCTGGGCGCCGAAGAAGGGGAACCGCACCGAGAGCGGCCGCAGCCCCGAGCCGCCGTCGTCCTGCTTGGGGGTGACGGCGTCGCCGCGCTCCGCGCCAAACGGGTAGAAGTCGGCCAGGGCCACCGCGCCGCGCGCCCCGCGCGCCCCGAGCCCCAGGGCCGCGGCCAGCAGCAGCGCGCAGGCGGCGCCGCTCGGCATCGCGCGTCTGCGGCGGGACGCGCGGGCTCGGCAGGTGGCTGCGCGGAGCGGGGCCGCGGCGGAGGGTCTGCCCCTCGCGGGGGCGCGCAGGGCCGCTGGCCGCGCCGTCAGGGGCTCCGCGCCCAGCGCCCCGCGCCCGCTCGGCCGCCGCTCCGCGAAGGAGGCGCCGGGCGGGACAGCGATCGGACCCCGCCCGCCCCAGGGGCCGAGGTTTAAATACCCGGCCCGGGCGGCCACTCGGGAGGGGCGTGGCCATGCAAATGAGAGGTTCTTAAAGCGCCAGGCGCCGCCGGAGGGCGCGGGCGGCCGGGGGCCCTGGGAGCGTTGGAAGCGGTGCTGGGTGGGGCGCCGCTGGGAAACCCAGCCCCGGGCCCTCGCGCCGGTAGAGCTCCCCTGCCCTGGGCTTTGGCGAGGTGAGGGCTTGGTGTCCCTTTCCTCCTTTGATTCCTAGCCATCAGCGTGGGGCCGGCTCAGGAAAGGTGCCTGGGCTGGCAGAGCGGTCCTGGGGCCCACCCATTTCCCTAAGTCCTGCCCAAGATGTTCCCTAAGTCCTGCCCAAGATGTTGGGCTTCACGGACAGGCTTCCCTGATGCCCTCTGGGGTCCCTGACTGGCTATTGGACCTGGCCACACGTCAGTCGACGCCACCTAGTCGGACAGGGCTTGGATGAACCCTGTGCTCCCCACCCTGGCCTTTGCCTAGGGCATCCGGTTTCCCACAGCCACCCAGGCAAGCGGGCCCTGCAGTCTACTCCGTTGGCTTCACTGAGGATAAACTGTGGGCCTGGGAGAGTTCAAGGCATTAAATAGTCTCTGTCCTGTCTGGTCACACAGGGGGCATTTCCGGGGAGGTTTTCTGATGGTTCAGAGATCTTATCAGGATGAGAAAATGCCTGGGCAGATTCCTGGGCAGAGCAGACCCTCCACAGGGGCAGTCACACAGGCCCTGGGGGCCAGCAGATAGACGCTGCTGGGCCAGCAGGCAGTGCCAGGACCCCAAGGGCCAGTGTGGACTCAGTGTCCACAACTGGTGGCCAGGCCCTTCTCCCTCCCTCTTGGGCCACCCCCCTTGCATTGCTCCACAGCTGTCCTTCCTCAGAGGGGGCTGTGTGTGCAGTCCCGTTCCCCTCTGTGTCCCCAGGTTCGCTTCAGGGCCTGGACTCTGGGGCCCCAATCTCTACCATCCTGTCTGCTTTCAGATCCTGCACTGTGGGATATGTGACTACAAGCCAAACCTGGGACCCCCAAAGATAGGAGTGTGCCCCCCAAAGACAAGCAGAAAAGCCTGGGACAGTAACAGCAGCTACCACTGCGGTTCTGGGCGGTTTTTTGTTTGGCTGTGTGTTGTTCTGTGTTGTAAAAAATGTCTCCAGCAAGCGTGGTGTGTCAATTTGCAGTCAGAGCAAGGGACATTAAATGCCATTCCAAGATTCCGTGGAAGGGTTCTCTGTGTACCATGCCGGAGGGCCCTGGTTTGCACAGAGCCTGTGCTTGGTAGCCTCACCACCCCACTAGCCCCAGCCCTTCAACCTTGGTGTCAGGACCAGGCACAGGATTAAAGGAGGTGGCCACTGCCCGCTGTCCCTGGATGGGCAGACTCTCAGAGTGAGCACCTCCTTAAATCCTGTGCCTGGTGCTGGGCCTGCCTTGTTTGTGATTCTTTGCCTGGTATAACAACCCTGTTTTGCAGAGGTAAACTGAGGCTGGGGAGGTGACATGCCCTGCCCCACCATTAGCTGTGGGCGGCCAGGCTCCGGGCTTTGAGACCCCAGGATAGGAACACCACTGTGTGGCGCCCCCCCCCTCCCCCCCGCCTCATTGCAGAGGATGAGTGGGTGTCAAGATGTGGCCCTACAGGCCAACCTGAAGACCAGTGCTGCCAGGAGACCTGGTCACTGTGCTGAGGACCCAGGAGGACATGCTTTCCAGCCTGGGCCAGGCTCATCTCAGAGCTGGTCTTGTGGGTGAGGCCACCCGCAGGCCAGGACTTCCAACCTTGGCAAAGAGTGGCTGTGCCAATCTCCATGCCAGGCTTGCTGATGGTCCCCAGCCTGCGCCCTGTGCAGATTTTCAGCTAGGCCTGGGAGACTGGGGGTTAACACACAGCCCCCCTGCTGCTGGGCATTACATTTCATTAAAAGAAAAGAAAAAAAAAAAAAAAACCAAAACAAAACACAACCCTGCAGGCAAAAAGGAGAGGAGAGAAAAAAATGTTATTTTTTTTCAGGTGCTAAAAATATTATCAGGAAATACTTTTCAGCCATGTGCTGTTTTAGGTTCCCCTCTGGACTCAAGGGCGCCTTTGTCTCTGCCATAGAAAATCCACATTTATCAAGACCAAAATCGTTTTATCAAGCAGGCTCATGTTCTGTGGCAGGAAACCTGAGCCTCCCCAGCAGGCCTGCGA